>JAODAL010002108.1:0-205994 GCA_025379985.1 Phyllomedusa bahiana | reverse complement strand
TAATTTGGGGGAAAAGTCTGCAGTAGCTTTGACTTTCCCACACCTCGGGCCAAAAAAACCTGAAAGCCGGGAGAAGGAGTCTGAGGTGGGGCCAAGGCTGCGGGCTCTGACTCGGGTGTGGGGTGTGTGAGGGGCCCAAATGTCCAGGGGGGTAGTGAGAGTTTCATTGTAATTTTTGACACCTGGCAGGACAAGAGGGAGGAGATTGGGGGCGTGAGGACTGAAAGGTGTGTAGTTCCTGATATTAAATGGAGTGGATTTTTTCTTAGGAAGAGGGGGCGGGTTTGTCCAAAAAAGGCTAAATTAGGAAAAGAAGGAGATAAATTGTGGCCCCGAGAGAGCATAAAAAATTTTTTGAGTTAAAAATTTTGAGAAAGATGACAGAAGACCAGATCCAAGAGTTCCCACCTTGTGGGTTGGGGAGTCAGTAAACTGCAGGGCCAAAGGGGGTTAAGAAAGAAACGTAGGCAAAAGGGAAAACAGGGGGGTCATCAATGGGGATTTTTAAAAATCACCATGATGGAGTGGGCTTTCAAAAGAGAGGAAAGCAATATTGCAAAACAATAATAGCATCCAAATTTTTGTTAAATGGGAAAACCCCCGTGGCCCCCTCACGTGATGAATACCTATCATCTTTCAGACCCGGGAAAATGTGGAAAAACGTGGAGGGGGAAGGGGAGGGCACGAGGGAGATGGAGGGAGAGGGAAAAAAATAAATAAACTAAGTGAACAACTAATCAGGAATATGGAATTAAAACTTTCGGCCCTCCAGATTTCCCAAAATTTTGAACAAAAATTACAGCGAAAAATAAATCTCAGAGAAGAAATAAAGAAAGGAAAAATAACAAATACTGAGGGGAAAGAAAAATTTTGATAAGCAGTTTATAATTTAGAAAAATAAGATTTCTACAAACCAAACTAATTTAGATTGCAATTTAGGGGAAATTCGCTGAGAAAATCCTCCACCAGTTTATTAATATTAACGCGGGGAAAAAACTGGTTGGAGGGAAGGTCAGAGAAAAAACAGAGGTTGGACAAATAAGAAAACACACAAAAAATCTTCTGCCAAGCGTGCAAATCAGAAAACCTAAAGATTCAAACAGGGGAAGGATCAGTGGGATCAAAAAATTGTCCCTTCTGCATCCTTTGGTGTGGGGGCCCTGGTGGGGAGCACAGCAATATTTAAAGGGAATACAAATACCCACCATGGAGGGAAAAGGACAGGTTATGAACCAGTGCAACTCAATCTCAGACGCAAAAAAACCACTTTTTTTGAACCACCAGGATTCTCTTTTAGGGGGTCGAGAGAAGGGGGAAAACAAAATAACAAAAGGATGGAGCACTACAAGGGATTAACTTACCTCTCATAGATTAACGGAAAATCAAAAACAGGTTTGCATACGGGCTTACTTCACTCCCATCCCAAATTTAATGAATTTTATGGGGAAAAATATTTAAACTCTTTTTTAGAAAGTTGGCTTTACATAAATATCATAAATGAAAAATAAAGATGAACAAACCTTTTAGGTAAACTAGAGGAAAAAACATTGGGTGAACTTGAACAATTGCAAGGTTGAAGCTGAAAGAAAACCCCATAATTCTAGATATACCTGGACAATTTGAACCAAAATCGTAGGAATACACCACCATATCACAATAAAATCTATTGGAATATACGTTTGTGGAAAAAGTAGTATAACGGCAAGATATAAAGAAACTAGCACTCCAGACGACAACCATCTTTCTTTGAATTTAAAATGGGAGGACGAAGTAGCTATTGCAGAACTACAATCTAACAGGGAGATAGTACCGTATTTTTTCGGACTATAAGGTGCACCGGATTATAAGGCGCATTATCAATGAGCGCCTGTTAAATCTTCTTGTTCATAATAAGCCGCACAGGATAAATAAGGCGGCGGCACATTAAATGAAACAAAGCTCAGACCGCAAGCCAAGCTTCATTCAACACTTCACAATAACACTACAACTTGTAACCTTTGGTAACAAAAGTCAATACATGTACATATTTCCGTAGCCGTAATCGCGATAATACTGTCACACTTAGTGAAGCTTATTTGCAACTGAATTGTCAACTGATTTCGGAACGTATTTACATCGTAAATCCGACGTGAATCAGTTCGAAATCAGCATGACGTGAACAAAGCCTAAAACCCCAGTGAAGAAATTGAATCATACATAAGTTGCATCGGACTATAGAGGGCGCACTTTTCGATTTCAGAGAAAAACATAGTGCTTGTAATGTGCCCTTATAGTCCGAAAAATACGGTAATCAAACCCAGTGACAAGGGAGGTAAATTGTCATCTTAAATAAAATGACTAAAGAGCGAAGGTTTAGAGAAACATTGGTGAATCAGAAACATTATGAGAGGCTTCCAAAAGATCCAACCAAGGAGTTCTGAAAGGAATTGAAAATATTTTGGATCTGGAATTGAGAAAAAATTATTTACTGATGTAGGGAGAAGAAATTTATGCCTAAATGTAATCCTACTAATTGCTACCTTTTATGCATTACCAAAGTGCATAAAGAGGAGTGCCAATACCCTAGAAGACGATAGTCTCAGGTAAAACAATTTAACACAAGACCCAGCACTATGTTGACCGTATACTGATGCCCTTTGTCACTGGCCTTAGCCTTCAAACTCATAAAATACGAAGGACACAATGATGAGAATTAAAGATCTAAGTGGTGAGTGAGAGTACACTTCGTTGCAAGTTAGAAGACGTAGAAGCCCTATACAGTAACATCAGACATTGACCTGGCCTGAAAAGCAAATCAAGTATTTTTTGAACACAAAGGTACCAATTACGGTACACAATGATTTTGTTTTACAGCTATAGGATTTTGTTTTTAGACACATAACTATTTTTTTGTTTGATGGCACCTTTTATCATCATATAAAGGGATCACCATGGGCACTGTCTGTGCACCAAGTTTTGTCTAATCTATTATTAGAGTTGGGTGGTGAAGATGCTATTGTTGTTTCAGGACACCTTGAAATATTCACAGATTGTGAATTATTTTGGGGCGCTTTATGATGATATTTTTTTTGATTTTTTTGGGATGGTAGTGAAAAATTATTCATGGATTTTGTAACTAGACTCAATGAAAATGAATTGGGATGAAATTTCACGTTTTGAAAAATTGATTTTTTGGATCATGAAAATTATGTTGGACTGAAAACCAGCAGAATCAACAAAGATCTTTCGGAAAAATACGGCTACCAATAGTTTGTTACACTTTCAGCTGGCACCACACCTTCTCAAAAAATGGCAATTTCTGAGGGCCTCCTAGAAACTGCTCTACATTAGAGATTTCAAGTGAAGAATGTTTATATAGTTAAATGCACGTTTTCAGGCAACGGGGTTAACCTACCCAAAAAATGTTTGAGGAAGCATTTAACAGGGCTTGACCAGTGACAGAGGACCATTTCTTAATCATTAAAAAGAAGAAAGAAAAGAACCGATTTAAATTTGTTGTATAGGGTACCATTTGATGACAAGCCAAAAGAAAAGTGAGGGCATACTTTAGAAGACATTGGCACACTTATCGGAAGTGCAGAGTCCAGTCTTGCTTGAGGTTATTCCTAAATACCCTAGTGTCACTATAAAATGAGGAAAAAATCTTAGGGATGAATTTGTACATATTCATTTTGAGGAGATGGCAAAAAACTATGGTTACAGTCTCCAGTGGTACGTGCTCATATCCCTGTGGCAACGTGTTGATTCTGTCCATGTCATAGAGAAAACTAAGAATTCGTGTTAATCCCAATGATAAGAGAAGATTTGAGATAAGACAATTCATCATGTAAACAACCAAAGGGTGATTTATGTAGGTTAATTTATTTTTTTATATAATCTATGTGTAGTATTCCCCAAGATCTAGGATGGAAAAACCATACACATCGGCGTTCGTGATTTCGAAACATCAGAGTACTATTAAAACTAAGAGGTGACACTCCCCTAGCGAACACATTTTGGAAGTACATAATGGCCAAATAGAGTGCTAAAAATTTTGGGGCATCTGTGGTGAAAAAGCAGGGGAAAGAAAAGGGCGATCTGGAATGTAGTTTTTTGTTGCAGGAAGAGGAAGATGGATATACAGACTCCAATACATTGAAACCTAAAGGCTAAATGAAGGCTTTACATTTTCGGCATTTATTTGATCTTGCAGAGATTCCCTATATAATAATTTTTGAAGAAACATGCTATATGTGATTAAGTACGCAAGGATATAGCTACAGTTGAATATATACTATGGAAGCATCAGAGTTCACACATGTGTTTATTTTTTTTTCTCCTTCCATCTCCCTCAGCTGCCCCCCCTCCCCTCCCCCCATCCCATCTCCTCCCTCTACCCCCTCTGCCTCTACTTTTTTCCCCATTTTCCATGTTCCTGTAATGAAGAAAAGGTATTTATCATGAGAGGCCACGGTTTCTATTTTACAAATTAGGGATGCAATGTTATATTGCTTTGCAAGGATGTGCGGAATCAGCATTGTTGTTGGCTGAGCTAGCGGCCCCCGGAGTGGGATTGTGTACCTATTCATGTGTTGTCATCTATGTATAGATTATTGTTTCTGCTTGCGGGCGCTGATCTAGTTGCGAAGTGGATGCAACTGGAGCAGAGGCAGTTGGAGATAGCTGATATATTTTTGCAAATGCTCCCATGTATTTGCATGCTCCCAATTTGACGTGGTGAGTTGGGTGGCTGGCTGTGAGCCTTGAGAGAGAACTCAAAGGGAAGTTGTGAGGTCCTACTGTGGAGGGAGGGAGGGAGGGCTAGCCATAGTAGCCTACAGCATTATTAAAATGAATATGAATATTACATGTAAAAAACAAGTGGTTTAATTAAAATAGACTGAGACTAATTACAATACAGTACATGAACATGTATTCAATGGGGCCTGCAGCTCTATTAAAATGAAATATGCAGTATTAGATATATACTAGAAGTGCATTAATGGAAGATAATATGACAATAGTCTATTGTACAATGAATTTAATATCCCAATGAATATGCATATTAGAGCATTGAGAAGAGAAGGGCTGATGAGAGTTGATAAAGCTGGACGTGTGCTGTGGAAGTGTGACACTTCTTCTTAGTCCGTTCTAGGCTGATCCACGCATTTGCAATAATATGAGAGAAGTGAGATGGAAGCCCATTCACAAGTCAGGGCTGAGGTGTTTGTTTGTGCAGTGGCATTGGCACGGGCAGTAAGGTAAGATGAGGGCGCAATGCCGTTATGAGATGTGAATTTGTCTGAAGATTGTTGGCTCATGAGAGCATGTTGGCAATTTTAGCAACGAGCAGCACATGATTATGAGTGTGCGCGCGCCGGCATTGAGTGGGTTTATTAAGTGGATTTCACTGATGGCTAATTGGGTGAGCACCTGAAGCTGGGTGTTTACCTAACATGATAAACAAGGTAAGTGAGCTCAGACCACATTTGAATCGACCTTCTAAATACCCTGAAGAATCCAGGTAAGCTGGCGAAACATGTCGGGGAGGTCAGATAGTGATGTTTAAAATTGTAGATTTCTCAACCTCTGTCTACAAGTGTCACATCCTGCAGACGGTGTCAAAAGTGGCCCTAATTTGTTCTGTGTCCATGAGAATGGGGGACGACTGGCCCAGGTGGTAGTGCTTTGATCCCTTACTGGAGTATAGTAAAATATCTATAGATATAAGGCACTCCTGTTAATAGGTGGAGCACACCAGACTTGAAATAGAAAGGGAGTTTATTCCCTCATTCAGAAGCAAAAAGGTTAAAGATGAGGTGAGAGATCAGGTTTTTAAATAGGGTGAGTATAGATGTTAAGAGTTGATATATAATAAAAGTTACGTTTTAGTGTTTAACAGATAGAGAACTGATAGAGTTTAAGTTTGCCTACGGCAAGATAGTAAATATAGGTACCCCCCTAGTGAGACACATTTTGGAAGTACATAATGGTGAAATAGAGGTGCTGAAATTCTGGGGCATCTGTGTGAAAAAGCTAGGGGAAAGAAAGGGCGATCTGGATGTAGTTTTGTTGCAGGAAGAGGCAAGATGGATATACAGACTCAATACATTGAAACCTAAAGGCCTAAATGAAGACTTTTTATTTTCAGCATTTATTTAATCTTGCTGATTCCCTATATAATAATTTTTGAAGAAACATAATATATGTGATTTAAGTATGGTCAGTGGATATAGCACAGTTGAATATATGACTATGGAAGCATCAGAGTTCACATATGTTTTTTCCTCTCTCCCATCTCCCTCCTGCCGCCCCCGCCCCCCCCCCCCCCTCCTCTATCTCTACATTGTCCCTCATTTTCCCTGGGTCCTGTAAGGATGATAGGTATTGATCATGTGAGGCCACGGTTTCTATTTAACAAATCAGGATGTATGTATATTGCTTTTGTACATGGAGGGGTTTTTTGGCAACCGAATTGTATGGTATGTGCACTCGCGTTGTTGTGGCGAGACGCAGCCTGGGAGTGGATAACTACCTATTCATGTGTATATATTCATCTATGTATAGATTTATTGTTTCTGCTCGCTGCGTTGATCTAGTGCTGACTGGATGCAACTAGATGCAATAGCGTTTGAAGACACTAATATTTTTGCATGCCCCCATATTTTTGCATGCTTCCATTGTGACGTAATGAATTAGGTGGCTAGCCGTGAGCCGGAAGAGAGAATCTTCAATGGGGAAGTTGTGAGGCCAAACTGCAGGAGGGAGGGTGGGCTAACCATAGAGCCTGCAGCTTTATTAAAATGAATATGAATATTACATATAAAAGAGAAGTGGTTTATGGAAATAGTTTGAGACAATAGTATACAGCACAATAAAACATGTACTTAATGGGGCTTGCAGCTTTATTAAAATGAATATGTACATTCGATATATAGGAGAGGTGCTTTATGGGAAGATAATATGACAGTGGTGTACTGTACAGTGAAAGCTATATTCACAATGAATATGCATATTAGATGTGGAAGAGAGGGGGCTTATGGGAGCTGATAAAGCTGGTAGTGTGCTGTGGAATGTGACACCTATTCTGCTCGGTCCATTCGAGGTGAGGCACGCAGTTGCAATAATATGAGAGAAATAAGACGGAAGCCCATCACAGTCAGGGCTGAGGTGTCTGCTGGTGCAGTGCGTTGGCGCGGGCAGTACGGTAAGATGGGGCGCAAGCCCGTTATGGAGATGGTGAACTTGTCTGAGGATTGCTGTTCATGGGAGCATGGTGGCAGCTTTAGCAGGACATGTTATGAGTGTGCGTGCAGGAGAGCGGAAGGGGGAGTGGGTATTTGTGGATTCTCTGATGGCTAATTGGTGAGCACCTGAATAGAGGGTGTACCTAACATGATATAAAAGGAAGTGAGCTTACACCACATGTGATCAGACCTCTAACCCCTGATGAAGCCAGGTTAGCTGGCGAAACATGTCGGCGAGGTCAGATATGACGTTTTAAATTGTGATCTCTCACCTCTGTCTATAAGTATCACCTGCTGCAGACGGTGTCACAAGGGGGCCTTATTTGTTATGTGTCCATGAGATTAGGGACGACTGCCCAAGTAGTAGGCTTGGGATCCCTTACTGGAGCTAGTACTTTGCTATAGATATAAGGCTCTCCTGTTAGTAGGTGGGGCTCCACCAGACTTGATAATAGAAAGGGAGTTATTCCCTCTTTCAGAAGCAAAAAGGGTTAAATGATGAGGTTAGAAGTCAGGTTTTTAAATAGTGTGTGTAGAGGTAAAGAGTTATACATAATAAAAGTTACATTTTAGTGTTTTACAGATAGAGAACTGATAGAGTTTAAGTTTGCCTATGGCAAAATAGTAAATATAATGAACTGGAAGTGACACCATGCCTCTGAACCATAAGGACTGAAAGTTGGGTCTCTCCAGGAGCAAGGAGGGACTGGAAGCATTGGGAAATTGCAAGTTAACCTTACGAGCCAGTAAAAACGCTAACCCTAATCCAGAGCCAAGTTTAGAACTTGGATAAAAAAAAAATTAAATTGTTTTGTCAGAATTTTATTCAGGCCAACACAAATCAAATCACTTGGATTTGAGTAAAATTTAAAATAGACCCAACTCCAAGACGTAACTCTCTCCTTACCAAGGACTTACTGTAGCTGTATTATCTGCAGAGTTAGCAATCACTTCTCCACCTGATGCCTGAGAAGATAGTAACATTGTAAGTACCACATGGTAGGTAGGAGGCCCTGGTACAGATTTTTCAATGGGGTCCATGTACCTTTGTATGTCTTGTAATCGAATGCTTTATCTAATACATTATGATATGTATATGTGTTACCAGCTTGTCCTATATCTTTATCATTTCTCTGTAAAAGCAATTATGATGCTTCCTACTGTTCCCACTGATGTATCCTCCAGCGTTTATCTCCCTTCCCCCATTCTGCTGTCTTCTGTGTTCTCGAGTGAGAGTCTGTCACTTTGCAGTTGCACAAGCAGAGGTTCATGTCATAGTTATTAATCTTATTCATCTTCGTCTACTCCAAGGGAGTCAAAAGCTCTGTATTGTTCTCACCCAGAGAGCTGCTCGTAGCTTCTTCAGTCCCCCGTAGAGCTAAACAACCAACGTTTGATACAGCAGAATTAATTGGCGAGTGCCAGTCATCAGGGGACATTCCAGTACGCTGTGCCTAGTCTTGTAGTCTACAGATTTTATTATGTTACCCAGTTGTATGATCATATTCACATGTGTGTATACATTCCTATAAGACCACCAGGATTGATCCACTTTAGATGCCTTGTAAACCAAGACCAGTCGTCCCATATTTTATTACTTGTGAATATCCAAGTCAGGGACACCAGATTCTTCTTCACCTCCGGGCTTCTGAAGGTCCAGACCATGGCTCTACTGATTGCTACATTTAGTGAGCCTTGAATGCCGAACCGCGGGTGTGCTTGTGCACCTTGTGGCTGCAACAGGTGGCATCTTTTCTTCTCGGTCCCTTGGCATGTCTCCTCTACTCCTGCTACTACTCACCTATCCTATCCCCTGCCACCAGTGGATATTTATGGGTGCAACTTGTTGCCAGTTTGTAGGTGTATTCTAGTAAGTTTAGGTGGGTCTATTCCTGACCCGTTAATGTGTGAACGCCACCTGTCCTGACCTGCTGCCTGTGACCCGATTATTACTGATTGCCACTTGCTCTGACCTTCTGCTTGTGACCGGATTACACTTCTACCTGGTCCTTCTGTAACTCATCTGCATGCCAGACATCACTACAGGTGACCACATCAAGGCTAGCGACCATGGAGTTCCCTGCAGTGGAGGTTCAAGTCCATTTTACGGGGGTTGAAGGTGAGAAACAAGGGCTTCTTAGATGCGGACGATGTGAGTTTCAATGAGTTTTTACATGGTATTACATGTGGATTTAGGGTTGCTTCTTCTTTCTTGTGGTTTACAATCAGACACAAATCCCATTAATTTCTATGTGTTTTTTTAAGTGGATTCCTGTTAAAAACCACATAAAATGTTTGGGTGTTTTTTACAAACTGTTTTTTGCCATCCTCGTTGACATAAATAGTAAAATTTCCATGCATTTTCTGACCAAAGAATGAACATGTTCTAAGTTTTTTTACGACAAAAAAACGACCGCCAAAAATAAGCTCTGTATGAACTACAATGTGTATTTTCTATTGAGGTCAATGGGGATGTTTTACTTTCGGTTTTAGACGAGTATTTCAAGTCAGAAAAACCGCGTGGATTCTGACTCAAAATACTTGATGTTTGGACAGAACCTAAGAGCAGTGAGACTGTTGAACTATCTGCTGGAGGAAGGATAGGGGTATTTTTCTCTACATTTTCTCTACATTTATAACATCACCATATAATAAATATATATGCTGAAGAAAGGCAACACCAGGGATTGCAGCAACTATAGAACAGTCGCTCTAATCCCCCATATCAGCAAAGTGCTTCTAAAGATCATCTAGAGGCACTTGGGCAACAATCTTGATCAAGAACTTTCTGATGCCCAAGCTGGTTTCCACGAGATCACATCACGAACCTGAGGTGCATTATAGAAAAGGGGAGAGAGTACTAGAAGAAGCTCTCCTTAAGCTTCATTGATCACACCAAGGCTTTAAACTGTTAAGCATGGTAAGCTTTGAGAAGCACTGAGCGAGGTATTGGTGCTGCCATGTCTAATCAGGTTATTCAGGTCAGTCTATGACAATCAAGAAGCTACAGTGCAGACCAGGTATAAAGAGACAGAATAGTTCAAAAAGGGCGCAAGACAAGGATCCTCTCTACTTTTCCTTTCAACCTCCTTGCGGAAGTAATCATGAGGAAAATAATTTGGGTACTGACAACCACGAAAAAAATATCGATCCACAATGAAGACCTAGATGTGATCGACAGCTTCTTTCTCCTTGGATACCTCATGAATCACCATTTTGGCTCGACAGCAGAGATCCAGCATTGATTAGCACTCGGGCATGCAGCCTTGGTGAGCATGGAACAAATAGGGAAGAGCAAAGATGTCTCCCTCACCACTGATCGGTACCATTGTGTTCCCAATTGTGAAATACGGCTCTGATACATGGACGCTCATGAAAGCAGACGGGAGAAGAATCAATGCTTTTGAGCTGTGGCACTAGAGAAGACTTCTGCAAATCCCAAGGACCAAAAGGATCAGCAACAAAGATGTCCGTCATCGTATAAACCCAGAATTATCCCTGGAAGGCAAGGTCATCAGAGGGAAACGGATCTATTATGGTCACGTGTTGAGGGCAGATTCACTAGAAGAGGAGATGGTACTCAAAAGGGTTAATGATAATAGGAAACAAGGGAGACCAAAGGCCCGTTGGTTGGAGACTGTCAAGAATGACATGGAAGGAACGTCAAGTAACTGAAAGAAGCCGTGAAAAACAGGGAAGCATGGGAAGAACTGGCCGACAGAGTATCCAAGGGCTAAACACGACTGAGTGGATAGATGATGAAGAATATATACACATATTAATAGGTCGATAATATGCTATTTATATGTGCAAACCAAGGATTAACCCTTTCATTACCGTCTAATATTTTGTGCTTTACTCTTGGTTGCGGATTGTCTGGTCAAATTTAGGCCCCTTTCTGGAGGAAATGTACTTTCCTTTATATGGGATTGATAATAATTGGCCTCCTTTTCTCCAAAACTGGTAAATGATAGTGATGGACTAGAACCAAGCACTGTATCAATTTGTGAAAAGCATCTGTTCTGATGTGGAACCAGGCTGCGCGCGGTTCTACTTCACAGGACACACCTAGAAGATTCATTCACAGTTCTTCTGAGGTTGCAATATTTTTCACTTATTCCAGTGAAGGAACGCTCTGAGTAAAGCAACACTGTGTTATGTCAAGGACAAGGCCTAGGTAAATGTTCTTATTCACAGACAGCAAGCTGAGATCTTGAAAATAGCACAGAAAATGTATTCAAAAATTGTAGAACTTTTTATTAAACAAAAGAGTATTCTAACCACATTGATTAGCTTTAACCCTTTCCTGACAGCCAGTCATAATAATATGACTCTAGGGGCGACATGTATGAATAGGGCTGTGCCGGTTTTCTGGTGTACTTTGAGCCAAAAAACTGTTGTGGCCCTGTTCTATAGATGTATGAATAGTCGTATGCCAAAACTTGGCGCTTTCTGCACCAGACATGACCCTTTTGAATGCGCCAAAAATGCGTCGTACTCCCATACAAAACCATATATGGCTAAAATAGTGCATAGATGCTGTCGTATTCTACACCCCTCTATATTTTTTTATTTTTCCATATATAAAGGCTTTCATTTTGTGGGACAGGATGGTGTTATTGACTGTACCATAGAATATACTGGGAAACTGCAAAAAATTCTATGTGGGGTGAAATGTGAAAAAAAAAAACGTACTTGCTCCATGTTTGTGCGGGTTTTGTTTTTATAATGTTCAGTCTTTGTTATAAATGATGTGTTATCCATATTCTGTAGGTTGAAACAATTCCGGCAAAACCAAATATGCAGGTTTTTTGCTGTGTTTTGGTACCGTAAAAAAAAAATCCAAACATTTTCTATTTTTAAATTTGCGCCGTAGCACCATTTTCTGTGACCAAACACTTTTTGTTATTCCATCTATGGACCTGAGTGATGGTGCATTTTTGCGGTCTAAAGTGTACTTTTTATTGGTAACATTTTGGGATAGATGCTTCTGTTTGATCACTTTTCAATGCAAATTTTTAGGGGATGCAAAATGACAAAAAAACCCTCCCGCAATTGACTACAGTGACTCACAGGTGACGTCTTCTCTGACTGGAGTCATTCACTTTCCCTGTTCTTGCTCATTCAGTCCAGACCGCCATGACGAAGGTTCCCGGCCACAACCATCCCTGAAGAATGTACCACACACACATCTAAGAAATCTAACTTTTCCAGCACCTCTCTACCTCTTCCCACCTTCGTACAAACTCCACGCTGGGTGATAGGTGGAGTTGAGGGCGCTATAGGGTGATATGTTGAGGTGGTTCGGGGTTATGGAGTGATAGGTAGAGATGGGGGGGGGTTTGGGTGATAGGGGGACGTGGTGAGAGGTTATGGTGTGATAGGTGGGATTGTATTTTGTGTTGGCACTAGACCACATACCACTATTATGGGGGAGGGAAGAAAGAGGGTATTCAGGCCACAGCTTACAAGCACAGTCTTCTGGGAGGAAGAGATGGGGCAGATGTTCAATCCCTTGCAGATTGTACTACATCTTTGGCCTGTATCTCCCAGATTCAGAGTGTGCGGCTTGAACTCCATCCTTTGCACCCCTAGAAAATCAACTGCATACAGCGTCCCATAAAATTCATCCAATTTATTGAAGAGTAATTAAAAAGTGCAGAACAGACAAGAAAGCTGTGTAGAACGCAGGAGATAGTACTGTGGTAATCAGGGGCGTAACCAGGATTCATAGGGCCCCATAGTGAACTGAGATGGTGCCCCACCATCTAATAATAATAAGCCATAAAAGGTATATATAATACTGCCATAATACTGCCATATATCATATATCAGGGAGCACAAATAGTTGTGCTAGGGAGCAGAAAGCCACCAACTACTTGTTCCCTACAAAATGGAACAATGTTCTTGTACCTGAGTGGGGCTCCCTCAACCTCTGGGCCCCATAGCAGTCACTATGTCTGCTATGGCTATAATTACGCCCATGGTGGTAATAGTGACAGGGGTTTAGTGTTAGTTGGGGTGACATCAATCTAGTAATGGAGAATTGTCTGTCAAACGCCTCTATCACTAGCACTGGAATTAAATAGAAGAAAATGCTGACACTAAACATAATTTGGTTTTCTATTATCCGAGGCTGATCCGACCTAGTCCACCAAATCCGAAGTAGTCCAAAAGGGACACCTGTAAATAAACAGAAATATTACACACAAATTTATAGGAATTCTGAGGGATGGGGCATCATCCAGTTTTTCTGGATGGTGGCTAGTCTATCCAGCGTCCAAGAAAGTTGGATGATGTCTCATCTCCCACATGTGACACACAGTTTTCCTATCTTAGAAAAGCTGTGTGTCACCTGTGGGGGATGGGTGTCACCCAGCTTTTCTGGACACTGTATAGACTATCCAGAAACTAGGACAGCAAGGTGACACCCCATACTCTAAAGGTGGCAAAGGACTTTTCTAAGATAACGGTGTGCATATCCCTCCCCCCACCTCTGAGTCACGACTCCTACTCTAAATCCCTTCCTCCTTTACCCTTACCCCCTCGAACCTACCACTCTACCCTCCCTTCCCACTCAAATCCCGCTCCACCATCTCTCACACACCCTCTCATCCTCTCACTCTAAACCCTCTGACCACCACTATACACTCACACTCTAACTCATCCCTTCCCCACTCTAAACCCCCTTCTTCATCCCCAGTATACACACCATCACACCCTCCCTCCCCAACTCTAAATCCCACATCTCCTTCACCACTCTACATATAATAACCCCCTTCTTATCTCAAAACCTTCCTTTGCACCCCCAATATTCACACCACACACACACACACACACACACACACACACACACACACACACACACACACACACACACAACACACACACACTCTTACCTCCTACTCCCCAATCACCGGGGTATGTACTTACCGATCCTGCTGTAGAGCTGACAGCCTGCACACTTCAGACAGTACTCTGCTGAGGAGGCTTCATGGCTCTGCCCCCTCTTCCCAGCAGTGGACTGGGGCCCATTTATCTGATAGCATCCTATGTAGGTTGCTGTCAGAACAACTCTGGCCAGAGTCAGTGGCTTCAGGGCAAAGTCTCATTTGTAGTGCAGGGGCTTGTTTGGCTAGCCTTGTGTGATAAAAGGAGTGGATAGGCACTTCAAGGAAGCTTGAGGTGATTAAATGAGTAAGTTCCTCGTCCAGAGTTGTTGTTTCTTACTAGAGACAACTTGGAGATGAAGTGAGACCACTTTTGTTGCTTGGGCCTCAGTCGTGAATGTCAGGTAGGGGCTAGGACTGCAGTGATAGCAGAATTCCCACACCAGAACCAAACTGCATGGTCAAACCATTATGGTCAATGGCTGACTCTGTGGGATCTGGAAATACTCTAGCAAGCAAGGAGCATGAAAGGGGTTGTCTCACTACATAGATTCATCTTGCCTCAGTCCTGTTTTCTTGGAGTCACTTGGAATTCAGGGGCGTGTTTACTGGCTTCTACTCGGCTGCAGTAGAAGCCAGGTCTGTAGCTATAGCAACCAGTACTGGCAGCCTATCATGAGAGATTGAACAGGTCTGTAGCTATAGCGACCTGAGGAGCTGATGCAGCCCATACAAGAGGGGATATCTAAGAAAAGGTAGGACACTGTTAATGGACCTATATTGAAAAGTGACTTGTTTTTGCAAGATCTTTAACACAAAAAGCAATCCTTGTAGTGAGACAACCCTTTAAAGTAAAAGTGCTTGTCTCACTGTAGTGTACAGGGGTAGATGGAATTGTACACTACTAAGTTTTGCTATGCAGTGTCATGTATTGGGGTATAAGCAGAATATTTAGGATTTTATTTCTTGAAGTTATGTATTGCTAGCCCTTGTGTTAACCTGACTCTGTGTATTGTAGTGGTGAAGAAAACTGCTATGTCGTATATGCACTGTAATTTTGGAAGGGCTAATTGCCAACCCAACACAGCCTCAGAAGAGGATTACTGTAGACTGTTGTTGTTGTTGTTTTTAACATGGCATCTTAAAATGAGAGCATTGCTGACCCCTATGATAAGGGACTAGCACCACCTTCACTTACTAGCCACATGAGGAATGAGTATGGAAAGCAGAATGGAGAAACAGAGTCCTGTTAGTTGGAGAGCCTAGAATCCAGTAACTCATGAGGTAAACCAGTCCCTCAGACCTCATGGCCACTGGCGTCCAGCATTTGCCTCAGGCCTGGCCCAACACGTTCTTGTTCTGTAGAAGGATACCCAGATAGGAAATCTGAAGGGCTTTTATGCACGGGACTTTTAAAGGGGATTGCACCCACCCATCCCACACCCTCACCCCCTCCTCTGCTGCCCGCTGTGTGGCTCTGGATGTAAGAAAAGTTTATTTGAAAGCTGCCTTTCGTATGTGATGAAGATCTCACTTGGAAGTGAAGGAAGTTCATCCATCTTTTCCCCTGCCTGAATTATCTGCACTACATCACCAAGGACACCTTACTTCCCACCGCAGGCAGTTGGAGGCCAACAACCACCAGAGTGTGTCCCAGGGGATTAAGGAGTTAACAACATTGCTTCCTGTGGCATTTCCAGGGAAGCAGGAGATGAATGGTGAAGGATGCCACCATGAGGTGACCTTCTACTACTCCCTTTATCTCTGCAGCGGCTCTGGGGCGCTGCATCACTACTAAGATCAGATTTCAGCATGTAAAGAATTTTAAATCAAAACTTTTTCCAAATAAATTGCTTTGTTGAGGAGATAAGAGAGAGGGCACACAGCTTTAGAACGAAGTGGTAGAAGATTAATTACTTTTGTTTATTTTGAGCTCTGAAGCCCTCTGTGCTATAGATAAGATCTTCTACTCTCATGCCAGTGCCATTAGAAGAGCTGTGAATATGGAGCAGATATGCTAATCACTACTGCAGAACCACCCAGAGCTTAAAGGGTTTTGCCAAGAAGTGATTTCCTCACCTAACAGGCCGAACTGTTCTCTTGAGTCTTGAAAAAAGGGGCGTTGTGTTTCCGTGTTTAAAAAAATAAGTGCCTCCTCCATGATGTCATCGCACCACCTCCCATGCACACACCGGAGGCTGATATTCGGTCTCTGTAGTTGAGCAGACAGGTTGTTTTGCTAAACCACAGAGGATAACTGTATTGTGTACAAGCTATACAGGTTTTGTGTTCTCCCTCTTATATGCTCAGGAGAGAAGATAAGATCCAAGCAGGCAGCGTTCAGGAACTGTTGCGGGGGGAGGGCGGGCTGAGCAGGGAGCTGTTTACTCAGATGTTTACTCAGATAATTACATTACAACCAGTGGATTCTCTATACAGCAGACACAGGCTTTGTTCTCCCCCTCCCTTCAAAACTTGTTCATATGCCCTGCCATCAGATAAGAAGTGCAAACAACACAAGCTCAGGCAGACCAGCTCCTGGTCGTAGTTAATGTAAACAGTAAGGAAACTAAGGCTGACTAAGCCAGGCTGCAGCTCTCACAGGCTACACTGTTTATTAATCACATATATTTAGAAAAGTGATTAAATACCCATTTTTGAGGATCCCACGTCAACATTACATCGTGGCAAAACCCCTTTAACCAGGAAAAGACAGGAAGCATGAATCTACAGCTGCTTGTAGTGCTGTGAAACAGCATGGTGAGGCAACCCCTTTAAAGCTAACTGGAAGCCCTTTTTGGTCTAATGTAAAATCTTTTTTTGGCGACCCATCTACCATGTGTAAACCCCTTTAAGTAGCATTCAAGACATAAAAACTTAATTTGGCTCTGAAAACACATTTGCCCATCCAAAATAAGCCCAAAGTTTTCATCATGATTTAACAACCGGTTACAGAAGCAGCACTATGAAAAAAATGTGCCCAAGAGACCTGAAATCCAAGATATGTGACCACAAATCAATACTATTTGAACTGTTTAACAACATTATGGATTTTCTCAGACTAATCTTGCAGCCATAGAAGAAGTGAGGCTCGCACATAATCCTTGGGAAATGAATTCATGTGATTTTGGTCCAAGAAAAAAAATATATGAAAATAAGTAAAATTTGTAGTAGTTTTTCATCCTGCATTCTACTGTGCAGTAGTCGTCTGCAGTCTCTGTACTAAGAAGGATTATTCCTCAAATTAATTGGATATTTGGATGTCAGGACATGAAATAATACAGATTTTAATTATTCTACTAAAAATTTATGTCAAGTACTTCTTTTAGTTTTTGTGTCTTTGCATTTGGTTATTCGTAACTTTTTTATTTATTCCAATGACGCAGTTGTTTGAGGCCCTGTTTTATGCAGGAGAAGTGGTACTTTTTGGGGGCATAGTTTGAGTTTACATATAAATTACTGCAGAATTTTGTTTTCCAATTTTTTTTTTTATAATTTTCTAAACCATTCACATCGCACACTAAATAATCTGTTAGATTAATTCAATAGGTTTTTACGGTCATGTGAATACCTAATGTGTAGGTTTTTTTTTTTTCTTTTTGTAATTGTGAGGGAAATGGGCAGAGCCTGATGATATTATATGATATTATAATAAGGTCTGTTTGTAACTGTCATAAGAATTGTATGTATGTAGAGTATTATGTGTATTCTGTATTGTTATTCAACCATTTCTGTAGCTCAAGACCTCCACCCCCCTTTTTCAAATGGAATTTGTAGCCTAGGACTCTGGAACATCACACAAGTCCTTTAGACCATTCTATTACCCCGCTTGTTTGTATAACTCGGTCTGCATCTGCCAAGCAGCCATTGTATGGCATTTTATGGCCAATTTTGTACATGCAAGTGTCATCAATACTTGATAGAAGGCCAAAACTGTATCAGCCCAGATGTGCCCTATGACCACCGCCATAAAAGACTAGCCACAAAAAGTTCATAGTTCATTGAGCTGTCAACCCTGAAGCACAGCCCGTGAATGCCATCTAGTGGGGATAGTAAGCAACAACCCTCATTAAGCATCAAGGTTCCGCCCACCTCATTAAATCTCCAGCCAGTGATTGCACCCTAATTATCCTAATTTGCTAATGATTGGTGTGGAAACCTGAGGTGGTGAGTTGGGGCCTATAAAACACATTGCCAGTCTCACATCTTTGTACATAGTTGGGTTTCAATTCTGGATTGAGCTGTATTCCATCTTTTCTTCCATGCCCCTGGATTTGAAAGCCGACCATTGTAAGTGTAAAGACTTTCTAAGTTTTCTCCCTTTGATTTTATAACTGTTTGCTACGTATATCATATTCATTGTTGTAATTTTTTATGTAAGCACTGTACCTTGTTTCGTATTAAAATATTACAATTAAGTTCTTGTTGCTGCAAAGACCCATTACCTTGATGAAGTGTTTCTAACCCTGTAGCTGCTGGAGAGCAGTGAGGTAACCCTCTAAGTGTTTTTTAAGTATATTTTTGGGATCAGAGTCCTTCCCTCTGATTTCCTTTTCTTTGGAGTATTGAGGAAGGTGGTGGCAGCGGATATATTTGGGGTGCTGGAACTGTCTTGGGGTGTGATTTATGCTTGATTTGCCACCTGAGTGAGAGGTGCGTGCAAGTGGAAATAAATCAACTCCATAACAGTGGCCCCCAGTCACGTGCTGGTTAGTGTATACATGACAGTAATGTATACACAATTATTTTTTATTAACTCTTATTTTATTATTTACTTTGTTTTTTACTTTTTTTCATAATTCCATGAAGGGATAACTATTTTACAATTTTTTTTTTTACACTAAATAATGTATTAGTATATTCATATATGCTAATACATTAAAGACTGTGTCATTATGACACAGGCAGCAGTCAGGGCAGCACACAGTGTGCCCCTGACTGCAGCCTTGTTATACAGACAGCCCTGGGGCTACTCAAGATCCCCAGGGGTGACTGTACAGATGTCTCTCGGGCTCTATCTGGTCACCGGGAGTCCCGATGACCGAATGGAGTACGGAAATGCTCTTTGATTATGCTGCGGTCATGGACTGAGGCAATCAAAGGGTTAAGCGGCGGGGATTGGAAGTTTCCTCTGCTTCCCTTTGCTTAGAGAGACTGCTCTTGGAACAGAGCTGTTCCGTACAGCTTGGTTTCTAGCGCAGCTGCAGTGCCAGGAGCCGCAAAACTTCTCTTTCTGTAGCGACTTCTAAAGACATTGCTGCAGAAAGAGGACCTGCACAGCCTGCCGACTATAGTCAGTGGGTGGTCGCAGAGTAGTTAAATAACCCTGGATCTGCCATTCACAATAGGTGAGAGTCACAGCTTACTTGTTTCCCCTCCATCACAGAGCATGCCCACAACATCCTCACATAGAAGTCATTGTCATTTCCAGACTACAACTGCCTATAGTCCATGTGGCTTCTGTAACGCAAATCTCTAATTGCTGTTTAAATATATTCAGGCAAGATGTCTGTCCCTATAATCATACATTGAAAATAGAATAAAAACAATCAGATTAGAAGAAAATATAATAATACTGTACCAATGTCATTTCGGAGGTGTGTTTGGGGTTGTTATGTTGCAATACTGCCCTGCTCAGTCACAGTACATGTTAGCATTCATGTTTCCCTCAATGAACTGTAATTCCCAAACCATGAAACTCCCAGTACCATGCTTGACTGTAGTCAGACACACTTGTCTTTGTACTCCTCACCTGGTTGCCACCATCTGAACCAAATAAGTTTATATTTATCTCAGCAGACTACAGGATATTGGTCCAGTAATCTATATCCTTAGTCTGCTTGTCTTCAGCAAACTGTTTGTAGGCTTTCTGGTGCATCATCTTTGGAAGAAGTTTCCTTCTGGGACAACAGCCATGCAGACCAGATTGATGCAATGTGTGGCATTGGGTCTGAGCACTGATAGACTGACCCCCCACCTCTTTAACCTTTGCAGCAATGCTGGCAGCACTCACCTCTGGATACAACACTGAGCACGTGCACTCATCTGCTTTGGTCGACAATGGCTGTTCTGAGTGGAACCTGTCTTGTTAAACCGCTGTATGGTCTTGGCCACCGTGCTGCAGATCAGGGTCAGGGTGTTGACTTCTTCTTATAGCTTAGGTCATCTTTATGTAGAGCAACAATTCTTTCTTTCAGATCAGTTCTTTGCCATGAGGTGCCCTATTGAACTTCTAGTGACCAGTATGAGAGAGTGTGAGAGCAAGAACACCAAATATAACTCACCTGCACCCCATTTACACCTGAGACCTTGTAACACTAACCAATCACATGACACCGTGGAGGGAAAATAGCTAATTTGGCACAATCTGTCCATTTTCACTTATGGGTGTATTCAAGTTTGTTGTCAGCGGTTAGACATTGGCGGCTGTTCGTTGAGTTATTTTGAGGGCACACCAAATTTCTACTATTACACAAGCTGTACACTGAATACTTTACATTTTATCAAAGTGTCCTAACCTCAGTTTGTCCCATGAAAAGATAAAATAAAATATTTACAAAAATGGGAGGAGTGCACTCACTTTTGTGACATACCGTAGTTTCCTTTTCTTTTCTTTTTTTTTTTTAGACGTTCTAATTTGCATAGTTTTTTTTCAAGGAGCATCGCCTATAAGACTCCATACTGTATATAAAACAGCTAATGTTTCCTTCAAAATTAGCTATTGTCGTCATGGAAAATCACACAGGCTGTGCTAACTGGTGGGAGGCAGTATATTAGAGAAAGAAAGTAGGTAGTGTCAATTTTTTTTCATGTTATAGTATTTACTTTTGAGATTGAAGTTTTGCTGTGAACATATCTCAATCATATTTAGGTGCTGCTGCCAAATTTATTAGGGATAATATAGTAATTCAATGAGAGGGGAACCACTACTGTATGGGAATGGTTTGGGAGATAAGAAGATTAAAATTAGATGGAAGAGAGATATTCCATAAGTGTTCAATGGAAAGATGAATGATAGATAGACGTTTGAAAAAAAATGCATATTCATTAAATATCGGATAGATAGATAGATAGATAGATAGATAGATATGAGATAGATAGATATGAGATAGATAGATATGAGATAGATAGATAGATATGAGATAGATAGATATGAGATAGATAGATAGATAGATAGATAGATAGATAGATAGATAGATAGATAGATAGATATGAGATAGATAGATAGATATGAGATAGATAGATAGATATGAGATAGATAGATATGAGATAGATAGATAGATATGAGATAGATAGATAGATAGATAGATAGATAGGAGATAGATAGATAGATAGATAGATAGATATGAGATAGATAGATAGATATGAGATAGATAGATATGAGATAGATAGATAGATATTAGATAGATAGATAGATAGATAGATAGATAGATAGATCTGAGATAGATAGATAGATCTGAGATAGATAGATAGATCTGAGATAGATAGATAGATCTGAGATAGATAGATAGATATGAGATAGATAGATAGATAGATAGATAGATAGATAGATATGAGATAGATAGATAGATAGATAGATAGATATAATAGATATGAGATAGATAGATAGATAGATAGATAGATATGAGATAGATAGATAGATAGATAGATAGATAGATATGAGATAGATAGATAGATAGATAGATAGAAGATAGATAGATATGAGATAGATAGATATGAGATAGATAGATAGATAGATAGATAGATAGATATGAGATAGATAGATAGATAGATATGAGATAGATAGATATGAGATAGATAGATAGATAGATAGATATGAGATAGATAGATAGATAGATATGAGATAGATAGATAGATAGATAGATAGATAGATAGATAGATAGATAGATATGAGATAGATAGATAGATAGATAGATAGATATGAGATAGATAGATAGATAGATAGATAGATAGATAGATAGAGATATTGAATAGAAAGATGAATGATAGATACAAGATGTTGGAAAAGATGCATATTATTTCAATATCAAGTGGACAGGTAGATATACGAAGACAGATTTGAAATGATATTGAAATATAGCTATTACAAAGATGGATAATGAAATATATATATTATACACAGAGTGGGGGGAAAAAAGTATTTAGTCAGCCACCAATTGTGCAAGTTCTCCCAGTTAAAAAGATCAGAGAGGCCTGTAATTGACATCATGGGTCGACCTCAACTATAAGAGACAGAATGAGAAAACAACTCCCGAAAATCACATTGTCTGATTTGGAAAGAATTTATTTGTAAATTATGGTGGAAAATAAGTATTCATCTCAATACTTTGTTCTATCTCCTTTGTTGGCAATGACAGAGGTCAAACGTTTTCTGTAAGTCTTCACAAGCTTGGTGCACACTGTTGCTGGTATGTGGGCCCATTGCTCCATGCAGATCTGCTCTAGAGCGGTGATGTTTTGGGGCTGTCACTGGGCAACAAGAACTTTCAACTCCCTTCAAAGGTTTTCTATGGGGTTGAGATCTGGAGACTGGCTAGGCCACTCCAGGACCTTGAAATGCTTCTTATGAAGCCACTCCTTCGTTGCCCTGGCTCTGAGCTTGGGATCATTGTCATGCTATAAGACCCAGCCATGTTTCATCTTCAGTGCCCTTGCTGATGGAAGGAGGTTTGCGCTCAAAATCTCACAATACATGGCCCCATTCATTCTGTCATGTCCACGGATCAGTCGTTCTGGTCCTTTTGCAGAGACGCAGCCACAAAGCATGATGTTGCCCCCCCCCCCCCCCCCCCCATGCTTCACAGTAGGTAGGGTGTTCTTTGGACGCAACTCGGCCTTCTCTCTCCTCCAAACACGACGAGTTGTGTTTTTACTAAACAGTTCTACTTTGGTTTCATCCGACCATATGACTTTCTTCCAATACTCTTCTGGATCATCCAAATGCTCTCTAGCAAGATTCAGAAGGGCCCGGACGTGTACTGGCTTAAAGGGGTTGTCTCACTACAGTGATTAGGTTTAAATTTAAAGATCTTTAAAAAACAAGCTGCTTTCCAATATATGTCCATTACAAATGTTTTACTGATTTTGATTTATCCCTGGTAGTAGGAGTGCATCAGCTCCTCAGATCACTATAGCCACCAACCTGTGGATTTTTCTCTCACTGGCTGCCGGTGCTGGTGACGTCAGCAGCTTCTCAATGCAGGTCGGAGACAGGAGGGCGCACAAAGCCGTCCTGCACAGCACAGTGTATTCACAGCAGGGAGTGGGAGGGCTCTTCTCAGGCTTCTGTGTAGCCGAGAGGAGGGGGGGGGGCTGTTACGCTGCCGGTTTAACCCTGTGTGTGCCTGCTCACTGCTGTGGGGACTGCACTGAGTTGCTGCTGTGGATTCAGGAGAGCAGAGATGAAGCTGATTTATGGACAGTACGATGTAAGCTGAAGAAAACACAGCACAGTGAAGTGTAATAAGAGCAGCATCCACAGCAGCACCTCAGTGCAGTCCCCATAGCAGTGAGCAGATACACACAGGGTTAACCCGGCAGCGTAACAGGCCCCCCCCCCTCTCAGCTACACAGAAGCCGGAGAAGAGCCCCCCCCCCCCTCTCTTCATGTACTCGGCTGGAGGTTCTGCTGCTGTGGAAGTATAGCAGCTAGAGGACGGGCACAGTAACTTTGTATAACTTCTTCTTCGCTCACTCTGAGCAGGAGGCATGTGGAAGCAAGCTCAGTGATCTGCCCAAACTATTATAGTTTGCCTGGATCACAAAGATGTTCTCACTCCCATTGCTGAATGACTGAGTGTTAGCATCGGGAACGAGCACTGGCATCATGACGTAGGTGCAGGGAGGAGGGGAGGAGGTGGAGATGCTGCACGCCCCTGAATTCAAAAATTCATCAGACAGAAGATTACTGAGGTAGGCTGAAAGCCAGTTATGAGACAACCCCTTTAAGCAGGGGGACACGTCTGGCACTGCAGGATCTGAGTCCCTGGCGGCGTAGTGTGTTACTGATGGTAGCCTTTGTTATGTTGGTCCCAGCTCTCTGCAGATCATTTGAGGTTGTGGACAGGTGTCTTTTATACTGATAAGTTCAAACAGTTGCCATTACTACAGGTAATGAGTTGAGGACAGAGGAGCCTCTTAAAGAAGAAGTCACAGGTCTGTGAGAGCCAGAAATCTCGCTTGTTTGTTATTGATCAAATACTTATTTTCCACCATAATTTGCAAAAAAATTCTTTCCAAATCAGACAATGTGAATTTCTGGATTTGTTTTCTCATTTTGGGCGACATGTGTAATCGGGATTTGCGCCCGATTTCTGGCGTATTCTGCGCCTCCCCAGCGCGAATCCCCGTCGGACGCAGGGATGCGATGTTAGGCGCAGCCTTCGCCACTTTCGGCTGTGCCTCACATGAAGGGGCGTGCAATGGGCGCGGTGTGGGCATTCTGGGGCGGGACGCGGCGCATTCGAATACTCCGATTCATGTACGATCGCAGGTCGACAAAGTGAGGCGCATTGCAGCGCTCGACAGCTCTGAAAGGCAGACCTAGTTGATTCTGGTTTAAATGATCCAGCCGAGGCGAAGTGAAGCGAGATCGTAACATGAGAGGAAACATATAGACGATCGCAAAAGAAATCTCGGCTCTCAGCGCCGTGCGGCATGGAGTATGATTCCAAAAATATCGCTTTTATTAGGTGTAAAACATTTTCAGAAAAAGAGCTCAAACCTTCTTTAATAAAAAAAAAAAAATCACTTTCCAAAAATCTAGAACACCGCAACATCAGGAATGGAACTTGGATCTTGGAAAATGCCGGGAAATACAGTAATTCAAATTCTGTAAGCGCTTCTCATTGGTCGACATAAGCCGGCCAATCAGAATAGGAGCGACAGTGACCCATTATACCCTATGGAGAAGTATGGACCAATCAAATGTAAAGGCGGGACATTTCAAAATGCAGTAAAAAAGGCAGAAAAGAGCTGATTGGTTGAGCCCAGAAATCAAATGATAACACTCATAAGTTGTACCGATGTGTATATAAAATGAACAATAATATGGGGTAACGAAATAAAAAATATTATTTCAATAAATTCATTTTTATTTCTTTATTATCGTTAGCCAATGATCAATAGTATGGGTTTAACAAAAATAAAGAAATAAAAATGAATTTATTGAATTAATTATTTTTTTTTCGTTACCCCCATATTATTGTTCATTTTATATAGAGATCGGTACAACTTAATGAGTCTTATCATTTGATTTCTGCCATGTACAGTTTTATTACAGATTGCATTAGAAAACCCATGCTCGCTCTCCCATTGGTCCAAATGACCGCACCTCTTTTAACTTAGCCAATCACAAACAGAGCTTGCTCTGCATTTCTTTTCCCCATAGAACTCTATGAGATAAGTAGCTCAGCCGCTGATTGGCTAAGCAGGACGAGCCCCTTTTCCCCCCAACCATTCACAGTACTAGAATATTTCCCATAGACAGTAATATCTTTTAGGGCGCCCTTCTATCACGCCCTTCTTGCTCCACTCAAAATAGACGCACTACATATAATTGGTGGATTCATATCTGCCGCCTGGGCTCAACCAATCAGCTCTTTTATGATTTTTTACTGTATTTTGAACTGTCCCGCCTTTTCATTTGATTGGTCCATACTTCTCCATAGGTTATAATGGGTCACTGTCGCTCCTATTCTGATTGGCTGGTTTCTGCCGACCAATGAGAAGCGCTTACAGAATTTGAATTACTGTATTTCCCGGCAATTTTCAATATCAAAATTCCTGATGTTGCGCCGTTCTTTATTTTTGGAAAGTGATTTTATTTATGTATTTTTTAGAAGGTTTGAGCTCTTTTTCAGAAAATGTTTTACACCTAATAAAAGCGATTTTTTTATTCATACTCCATGCCGCACGGACATCTTTAATGAGTTCTCGCTGTTTTCCAGCCTGGCTCGAATCGGAATACATGTTAGGCGCAGTCCCGCACTGCACCTAAGTCCCGCACTGCGTCTCACACACTGGCGAGGCGCGGTGGACTTTACACCGCATGTATGAGCGCACCTCCGGCGCCGATGTGGCGAGATTCATACATGTCGCCCTTTGTCTCTCATAGTTGAGGTCGACCTATGATGTCAGTTACAGCAGCCTCTCTCATCTTTTTCAGTGGGAGAACTTGCACAATTGGTGGCTGACTAAATACTTTTTTCCCCCACTGTATATATATATGCAATTGTGCCTTTGTTTTTAGTTTTTGTTGGAGTTTACACTGTACAGTTTAATTGACATGTGATCTGTATTCAATAGGTCAGTAAGTATCCAAGGGTTAAAAACTACAGCCACATGATCACCGCGTCTAACCACTATGTAGTAACTAATACCAGTATAATGTTTCTGACCAAACCAGTATGCCAAGACCAATGTAACCAAATGATAATATATAAAGACCAAATAATAGCACCACATATCACTACCATATAGTGACTAATGCCACCATACTGTTAGACCAATATTACCAATAACAACGATATACAAGAACAGTACCGTCACCTTATCCCCACATATCACCACCATAAAGGGACTGAATAATACTATTATACTGTTAGTGAATATAAACCATTACACTGAGACTAATATTTCCGCTATACAGTGAACATATAGTGGTAGTGATTATATTGCAGTTACATCCAGTGACTCACAGGTGACTTCTTCTATAAGGCTATGTTCACACAACGTATTTGCACTGCAATGTGCCCTAAGGATGCCCCGCAAATATCATGATGATTTTACAGCATATTCCCCAGCGTGTACGAGTGCCAGGAGAAAGAAGTGACATATCTCTTCTTGCTGGCACTTATGGCCGGCAAGAAAGGGAGGTAGATTGAAGGCTGGGCCGGAGTGCTTTAAAAGTGTGCACTGGCCAGCACTTACTTCTAAAGCAGCAGGCGTATAGCGGTGCACACAGTATGCACTGCTGTACCTCGTGTGAACCCGACCTAACTGGAGTCGTTCACTTTCCCTTTTCTTTCCCATCTGGTGCAGACTGCTATAGTGACTTGTTCCTTGCATAATTTACAACACAAACAACTGAGACTCCTCACTTCTCTCATTGTCCCACCTGTGCCTCCTCTCTCCATGTATAAACTCCCCATCCACAGTGCCTCAAATGGTAATGATAACCTCTTTGGTGCCCTAGTAGTTAGGTAGGTAGGGCCCCTGGTAGCTAGGTAAATAGGCCCTTTCAGTAGGTTGGTAGGTTTATAGCCCCCAGAAGGTAGTTATAGAAGGCCCCCAGTAGGTAGATATATAGGACCCTCTCGAGAAGGTAGGTAAATAGGCCGCCAGTATTTATATAGGTATATAGGTTCCTCCAATAGGTAGTTATATAGGATCCTCCGGTAGATATATAGGCCCCACAGTAGTTACATAGGTTCCTCCAGTAGGTAGATTTATAGGACCCCCTAAATAATCAGGTATATAGACTCCCCAGTAGGTAGTTATATAAAGCCCCTCCAGTAGGTATATATCGCCCTCCAGTAGGTAGCGACAGTAACTTTATAGGTGCCCCATTATAAATAAAAAATAATGCTCACCTCTCCACGCACCCCCAGCGTGTCCCCCTGCTCTAGGCCCCAAGCCAGATGCTTTAGACTTGGAGTCTAGGACAGGAAACAGCATAGGCGGCACAATGACATCACTTCATTGAACCATCTATGCAGCAGTATACTAGAGAGGCAGGGAGCACATAGCCCTCTCTGTACATCTCAATTGTATGCGCATTGCAAGGACATGGGGTATATGTTAGAAGGAACAGGACTAAGGCTAATCCTGTGAAATAGGGGAGCGGTAGCTGGCTGCGTCCCCTCTCCCCCTTTGTTTCACAGTTTGGCCAGGCACCGTACAACAGTACCAACTATTCTGCCATAACAGCGGCCCTGGCTGCAGTCACCCAGCTGTATAGTGAGGGAAGCCTGTTCGCAAGTGTGATGTCTGTGACCCCTGTAGCTACGCCACTGGATATAAGATAACATACATATGAGATAGATAGAAAAACAGCAGTAAGTTCTGTACTGTAGTAAATAGTGTGCCAGCAAAGCTGAATGTAGTCCAAAATTCAGCCTCCAACATATGTAGGGGAAGTTTGAAGTACTACCAATTGTGCAAAAAGTATTAGAAGCTTTTTCCAACATGTCACAAAGTGACCCTTTTCTTAGGCTAGACTTTTGTTTTCACAGATGGGTGTTCTGCAGATTTCCCATAACTAGGTAGAGAAATCTAATACGGGAGATAGAGCATACTTGCCATCTTTCCCTGATCGTCAGGGGGAGTCTTCCTGGTCTCCCCGAAGAGTTGGTAAATCTCCTGCTATGGTACGTTTGGTAGGTTATTTTATTTGTACCAGCCATATCTAGTAATGGTAACTTTTAGGGCATGTCCCCACGGCACCGGTTTGCGGCTGGTTTTTCAGACGGTTTGCGGTTTTGCAGACTATCTGAAAAACCGGTCGCAAACGAGCACAATGGGCTTCTATGGAAAACCCGTGCAGCAGTCCCCATTGCACGGGTTTTCTGCCCGGCGGTTTTGCCACCCGAAAAACATTCTACATGCACATTCTTCCGTCCGGTTTTCGGATGGAATATGTGCATGTGAATGGGAATGGGGAGGGCTTTTCTCCGCTCATCGCAGAGAAAAGTCGTCCCCCTGTGGCACAAAAACCGGACAAATACTGGTCGGATAAACCAACTGGTATTTGTCCACTGCCATTTAAACAAGCCCTTAGAATACACCTTTGGGCAGGCCTATTAGGGTAAGTCCACACGAGTTATTTGTTTGCTGTTTGGACACTGATTTTTCAGTGCCTAAAACAGCATCAAAACCTCGCCTGAAACGCTTCTTCAGAACAGGTTTTAGATGAGGTTTCGATGAGGTTTTGGACAAGGTTTCCACCCATACAAATTAATAACCAGGGCAAAAACCGTGCTGAAAAATGCTCCAAAAACGCGTCAAAAAATGCGCTGCACGCAGCATACACTAGTGCAGTATATATGGCTGAGAATGGGCCAAACATAGTCACAAGTTGACAAGGTTTGGTCGGTTTCAGCCTAAGCCTATATGTCAGCTAAACCACTTTATACCTCTGAGGACTTTCTTACTGGCTGTGGGTGGTTCTGTAGATAGTGGTGGTGCCAGGGTAAAGCATCATGAGAGGCCGCCCTGACATCACTCGGTGCAGAGGGACCACATTGTAGCTCGGCTCTGAAGGAAAGCTGATTGATGTGCTGTTACCCAGCTTGGATGCTGGTTAGGAGATCCAACGTCCAGTAAAGCTGAATGTACCACATCTCTTATCAGCTTTCCTCCAAAGCTGTTACACAGATGTGTCAAGGGGGTGGAGTTTTGTGCAAAGAGGGTGTGTCATGTAAAACAGGGGGTGTGGCCCACTTAAACCATCAAGGCGGCAAGCTGCACTTCAAAATCTCCCTGAAGGCCACTTACAAAAGTTGACAAGTATGAGATATAGAGATAGACAGATAGAAATATGGATATGAGATTGATTTTAGACGAAAAGATGGATGTTAGATTGATGATATTTGCTGGAAACATGGACATCAGATGGATATTAGATCATGGGTGATCTGCCCATTAACAGAACGTAGATAAAAAGGGGCAATGAATGATGTCCACTATATGACACCAACCTATCATACGTCTTCTCCCTTGGTGAGGACATGTCACTGATGCACAACCTGGTGGATCTTCCTCTGATACCATTCCTATATAAATGCAGTGCACTATAGGTCCCATTTGGTAATAGTTGCTAAGATAAAATACCATGGGTTGGTATCTGGGAGTCCACCATAGGGGAGTGCCAGTGGTGGACGGAGGCCTTTTTTGTGCCATTTAGTTCAATAGCCCAGCAGATCTGTTTGTATTATATGCCTCCCAGAATTAGAACATCATATTCTGGTACCAGATCTGCATTAAGGAGGAAAATAAATATTTCACTTCAGAAATCTGTGAAACCCCAAATTCCTTCTTGAAGTTAGAAGGTGTTAACAAGAAGGTGCTTCATTGTGCTCCAGTATGTGTAATATGCAGAGGATCAGCATTATTATTCTGTACGGTATTTATTCTCTGCGGCGGGTCAGTAACCGCGTTCCACCGTGTCAGTTTGACAAACTCACATTCTTAAACATAATTAAATTCTAGGAGGAGGAAATCTATAAAAGTTAAAAATTGTTCCTCAAATCCTTCTTGACTGCAGACATGTAAAACTCATGAGCATGACTGGTGTGAGCCTCGGAAGGTGTAAGAGCAGGACGCAGTAGCTGGCTCAGTAATTTGTTGTCTATTCACCGTTGTCTTATGATGATTGTTCCATCTTGAAAAGGTTTCATTGAGAGAGTGTGCTTCCTATAACTATTTTAAGGGGCCGTCCAGTTTAAAAAATCCATATCCGCAACATTATCAGGGAATCCTGAGTAAAAGGGTTTTTTCACCTCGCTGTTTCACTGAGTTTTAGAAGTTTTGCACTTACTGTGTCTCTGCAGGCGGTGGGTGGTTCTACAGCAGTGATTAACATATTCAGCTTCTAGAGAGCCTTCACTCTGTCAGAGCAAGAGATTGTTATCTCTAACGAGATTAAAGATAATGCTATGCTTTTCAGTCCTCACAGCACATGTACCTTTTGTTTACTGAAGATAATCTTATTAGATATAATAAGTTTGCTCTGATCTCAATCAGTCTATGAGGTCACTCACTGCTCTCTGCTCTCAGCTAATCAGATAACAGATGTCCTTGCTCTCTGCTCTCAGATAACAGACGTCCTTTTGATATGCAGCTTACTTTGGAAACCTGTGTGCACTCAGAGAGCTGATAAAATGTCTGTTATCTCATGACTAAAGTAAAATAGATTAACCAATGTATTTAGAAAAAGTCTTCATTTACTGTCCCTTTATGTTGAAAGCTAATCTTTGAAGTGAGAAAAACCCTTTAAAGGAGTGTTCTTACCATAGACTTTAATGGTATGTCAATAGGCTATGCTTTGGAGCCCGCACCTATCTCAGGAAAAATGCCCTCAAAAGTCTCGGCTCAGAATAGAGAGCCAGCTGCTCTTGCACCCAACTCTCCATTCTGTTCTATGGGAGTTCTGAGTACAGTCGAACACAGCTCTCAGTACTCAGGACTCCCATAGAACAGAATAGAGAGTCACGTTGTTCTGAGTCAACACTTTCGGGGGCCCGTTCCCGAGATAAGTGTGGGACCCAGAGGTGGGACCTACACCTTTCAGATTTTGATGGTATATCCTATTGATTTGCCATCAAAGTGCAAGATAGGACCACCCCCCATTTAATAGAGGGAGTCCTCAACTCTTTTCTAGAGTAGAGAGAAGTTTCAAAGTGCCTCTTTCTATAGAGGACCTGTCCTGTATTACACAGACGACCCATTGATTTGTATGTAAACTGTGTAATACTTTCACTGTGGTGTTGCTGCATGGAAATGTAACACTTGCTGGCAGATTTCCTTACAGATTACAGCTGATTTCTGTGATCAAATTTTGCTCAACTTATTATAGGCATTGATGATCAATGGGATATGGCCTCAGTATCAGACAGGTGTGAGTCCCACCTCAAGTGGTTGCATTCGGCTGTATGCAGAACTCCCATTGAAATGAATGGAGAGGGGCCACGTTTGCACAGTCATTTCTTCAATCAGAATGAGATTTTCGGGGTTCTGTTCTGGAGATCGGTGCGGGTCCCATAGGTGAGACCTGCATCTATCCGACCTAGATGGCATAGCCTATCGATATGCCATCATTGTCTATAGGCAAAACCCTTGACCCTACTAAAGAAATTCGGCAATGTTCACCAATGATGTAAAGATTTAACAAAGAAGCTAAATGCTATTTTTGATTCCTTGTATTGGATTTTACTCTTGACTCTGACGCTTTTTGTGTTTGTCCAGTTAGGATTGTGTATGAGCAGAGCTTCGGCCTCCGTCCTCAACTTCAACTGCAGTTTGGTTCTGCTGCCGATGTGCCGGTCTTTGCTGGCTGTGGTCCGTAGATCTAAAAGGGTGAGTACACGTCTAGTCTGTGCTACTCTTCATTGAAAGCCACGTTGCTTCTTGCTAGATGAGTAGATGGCTTTGGGGCTAGTTACACTGTAACCAAAATATTGGGCCTCATTTATCAGAACCATCTATCAATTAGGGTATGTTCACATGGTGTATTGCGAGGCCTGTTTGTGCTCTCCTCTGGAGGGAGTAGTACACACCGTTGTAGGAAATCTTCAGATTCTTGGCAATTTCTCGCATGGAATCTCCTTCATCTCTCAGCACAAGAATAGACTGTCGAGTTTCACATGAAAGTTCTATTTTTCCGGCCATTCTGCGAGTTTAATCGAACCAACAAATGTAATGCTCCAGATTCTCAACTAACTCAAAGGAAGGACAGTTTTATAGCTTCTCTAAGGGTATGTTCACACTATGTACTGCGGCACGTACAGAACGCGCCGTAGTACATAATGCGTTTCGGGAGCACGCGCTAATATGCGCATACTCCCGCGGCGCGGGGGGGCTGACAGCCCCCCGACCTCATTGACGTTCATTACTCGGGGCGCGTATTCACCACTAATAATTGACATGTCACTTATCTCCCCGCTCATAAAATATGATTACATTGTACGTGCGGGGAGAGGAGGCGTAATCCATAGTTCTCAATGAGAGCTATGGATTACCGTAATTATGGGGCGCCCCAAAATTTTGGCGCTTTTTTGCCGCACTTCGCTGCAGGCCTATCTACGCCCTTTTGCCTGCAGCACCACAGCCATCTTTCGAGGTCACGCTGCTTGTATCCATAAAATCTAAAAAACCTGATAAATACCAGATGGACCCTAATATAATTCAATGAGCTTCACAAAGATTCCTTGGAGTCCTGCATAGGTCTAAGGGTATGTTCACACGCGTAATTTTGGCACGCATTTTGCCACGTATTTGTGCTCTAATACAGGCCGAAATCACAGTAATCCATAGTTCACATAGAGAACTATGGATTACGCCTCCTCTCCCTACTCGTACAATACGATCGTATTGTACGCCGCGGTGGGAGATAAGTGACATGTGTATGGCGCTGGCGGGTTGCCGGCCTCCCTGCGCCACAGGAGTACACAAGATGTATTGCGGCGAGTACTGTACGCGCCGCAATACATCTGTGAACATAGCCTAATGGTTTGAATAAAAATAGAAGCCATAACAGTAGTATGAACAGACCTTTATCGAGAAAACAGTATTTCAGGGTGGAGCCTAGACATAAAAAATGTAGATTTTTTTTTAGATTTCAAAGAAAAAATTCCAATCAGCCTTTTGGTTTCCATGGGCTTGGGAATTGGAATTTGTAGTATTATGGGATGAAATTATTATACTGGTCAGGGAATGTGAATACACCCAGGGTTAACCTGAAGTCATACTCACGGTGATTTAAACCAAGATGGACTCATCGCCTGCTAACAAATGGGGCTATCCCCTACCCAGAGGTGAGGTGAGACTTAGGCCTCGTTCTCACGGCTTATTTCAGGATGGTTTTCAGCCGTATTGCGCGCCGTATTGCGCTCCAATACGGCTGAAATCCTCCCAGGAATTACGGTAATCCACAGTTCTCATAGAGAACGATGGATTCCGTCTCTCCTCGGGGAGACATTGACATGCACAGTATCCCGGCGGAATCCCCGCCATGGATAATGGATGTCTATGGGGGCTGGCGAGCTGCCGCCCCCGCTACACGGCCCCGCAATTACGCCGACAATAAGCCGTGTGAACATCGCCTTAAAGGTTAGAGTGGAAAAGGCTTTGGAAAACTGAATCCAGATCATTAGGAGACCAAGGAGAAAACCGCATGGGATGGGATGGAGATCACAAATATTGTACAATTCGGAATGAGGCGTAAGTTAACCGGTTCCAGAGTGGAGTGTTGCTATAGGGATGTAATGTGTAACTATAAGGCCTATAGGCAAACTTAGAGCTGGACCGTATTTCACCAAGAGCACGTGCTCCAGTAGGACTTTATCCTGAATTTTGCAATGCGGCCAGAAATGGTTATAAGGCTACACGTGAAAAAAAATAGCCATGGCCATCAGAAGTTGTGATGGTGAAATTTGCTTCACTCCACTGAAAGGGTATTTCAAAAATATATTGAAGGCTTGGTAACCAACAACGTCGTACAATAGTGTACCATAGTAGACGCGGCTACACCAAAAAATTAAAGATTCAAGATTATGAAGACTCAGTTGTTGATTGGAAGGACTGAATGGAATGGAATGGAAACTGATTATAAGGCTTTACAAAATGTGATGCCTTAAAATGAACATCTGGAGAAGGGTCGTGTAGCTGCATTTTGTGAATATTCCACAATCTGGAAATAGTACACGAGGAGCGCCTCCTCTCTTTAGGCCACATGTATGAAAACTGTCTTTGCTGCCAATAGTAACCAATCGGAGCACCCCTTTCATTTCATATAGTGCTCTGAAAAATAAAAGGGGAGCTCTGATTGGTTGCTATGGGCAACAAAGAAAGTCCTAGACCAAGACAGTTTTCATACATGTCCCCCTTTGTGTTTTTATTTTTTTCCTATTACTGAGAGCTTCGAAAATAGGAGATCTCTTAAAACATTAAAAATGGCATATGGAGCACCACATGGGCTGCCCCTTTCAGGGTTAAATCAGTTCACTTTCATATAAAGTGTTATTCCAGATACAGCACTTTATGAAGTGCACAGTCCCTTTAAGACTAGGGCTCCACAATGATCACTCATAAGACTCAGTAAGATGAATGCTTTACTACAACTTCAGTAATTGTCTGAATTGCAAATCACTTCCCGGTGTCCCAATTTAAAAAATTGGAACAGATCCCTTGACTACCTCGTGCCATCTGATGTCCTCTTATGTAGTAGAAGGGCATCCTCAGAGGTTGAGGCTGGGCATGCCTGTACCCTGTAGAGTTACACCCCAGTTTTAATTTAACATGGAGTTATAGGATGAACTACAACCCCCAAATTATTAAAACTGAATAAAGGCTCATGTTCTGGATCAGAACTCCATACAGTAACTTATGTGCTTGAGGCTAAATTACAGTGTGGTTGGCTGTAGGGTCATAAGAATCCCTGTATTTCCTCCTCCCTGTCCATATGTCTGGTTACAACTTCACTTGAATATGTTTCCAAGGATCTTAAAGGGAATATGTCACCAATTTTTTTTTTTTTACTTATTAAATCAAGCCCCTGATCCATATTTTTTCCTCTCAGTCGTTTTTATTTCCTGATTGTAGATTTCTCTATTCGGCCGTCTATATATGATTGTGGGGAAGACATTCTTGCTTGTACTGCTTTAACAGCAGTCAGAGAGATACTTTACAGCAGCTTCATGCACATAGGATTCTTAAGACAGTTTCTGACCCATAGATGTCTACAGGATAGTTTTCACTGTGCAGGGAGGGGAGAGGGGGAGCTGTGACATCTCCTCTTGTGACTGGTGGATTCTGTGTTATCTGCACACAAAAAGGTGTCTCCTTTCAGTTTGACCCTGCTGATAATGAGCAGACTGCTAAAAAGCTCTCTAAACAGAGCAGGAAGTGTCAGACTATTATTAGGCCTAGTGGCCAAAGTGAAAACTACAGGACTTAAGAATTATTAAAAAAAATATTGAAAGTGATCTGGAAAATTAAAAAAAAAAAACATAACCAAAAATTCCTAAAAAATGTGTTTAACATAAAAATGTGAGTTAAACAATAGGTCATTTTTTGATGACACATTCCCTTTAAAAGAACTTTTTTTTACATTAGCTAAGCCTATTATTCAGTTCATAACAGCATCATCCCTGGGGAGGTCGTAGGTGGAAGGTGGCGGGGATGTGTCTTAAGGGCTGGTTGCCAGGGTTGAGCTGGGCTTGGCCTCTTGACCAGGCTATTTAGATACAGGACTAGGGCAACAAAGCAAATGTTTTCCCTAACTACAACTGTACGCTGGTATGGTCCAACATATTGTACGAACGACTTTATCCATTAGTGGTGAATTTACCTGCAGTCCTATGTATACCTTGAAAATATCACATTTTGAAATAAATATGTCAGTGCCAAATAATAGCTCTGCTACTTCTGTATGCTCAATACTCAAAATGCTCTGCAGGATGGAAGTAATAATGAACTGCATTGTTTCCATAGTAACTAATCTGTCTGCAGCCGTCATCTATATATGTTGAGATGTATATGTTATTATATTTTTCTATAGGTTGTAAGCAGGAAGACCAGAAGACTTTTGCATAAGTACAAAGCATTTCATGCAGCTTGCGGCATCGCCATCTGTGTTTTTTCAGGTAATAATCTTGTTGTTTTAGCTTTTATTGCTTAAAAAAAAAAAATCGCTTACTGTTCACATAAAACCTGAAGATGGCCATGGCTATAAGATCATGATGATGAACAGAAGCCGTCAAGTCGATTTATACTCATAGTGACTATGTGGATGGTTGTTCTGAGCTGTGATCGGTTTTCAGTCGGACCACTAACTTCAGCGATTTTGGTCTTCATATGTTTTTGCGTTTATCCAACTAATTTCTTGTCTTCCTCTTTCTCATTGACCTTCTACCTTGCCGAGGTGATGTCTTTTTCTAATGATCTTTCCCTTTGCATGATGTATCCAAAGCATGAGACCCATAGTCTTGTCATCTGGGCCTCATCTCTTCCAGTACAGATTTGTTGTTTCTTCTAGCCGTCCATGACACACTTAGGACTCTTCTCCAGCTACAGAATTCAAAAAATAAATTTTCTTCCTGTCTAGTTTTCTTGTCCAACCTTTGCAACCACACGAAATTATTGAAAATGCCATAGTTCCTACAAGTTGGATTTTGGAATTAAGTCCTTTATGGCTGTATCTTCCATCCAAGTCCTTTATGGCTGTATCTTCCATCCAAGTCCTTCATGGCTGTATCTTCCATCCAAGTCCTTCATGGCTGTATCTTCCATCCAATTCCTTCATGGCTGTATCTTCCATCCAAGTCCTTCATGGCTGTATCTTCCATCCAATTCCTTCATGGCTGTATCTTCCATCCAAGTCCTTCATGGCTGTATCTTCCATCCAAGTCCTTCATGGCTGTATCTTCCATCCAAGTCCTTCATGGCTGTATCTTCCATCCAAGTCCTTCATGGCTGTATCTTCCATCCAAGTCCTTCATGGCTGTATCTTCCATCCAAGTCCTTCATGGCTGTATCTTCCATCCAAGTCCTTCATGGCATCCAAGTCCTTCATTGTTGGATCTCCTGACTGCTTGTCCTTTTGGTGTTCATTATTGATCCAAGTAAAATGAAGACTCTACCACATCTATTTTTTTTCTCCATTGAAGGGTTTTCTCACTACAAAGATTCACTTTCAACATAAAGGAACAATTAAATGAAGACTTTTTCTTAATACATTGGTCAATAGATTTTATTTTAGTCATGAGATTAGAGCATTTTTATGTGCTGTGAAGTGCAACCCGGTTTCTATGGTCACCTGCATACCAGACAGATGTTTGGTATCTGATTAGCTGAGAGTAGAGAGCAGGGAGTGATGTCGCTCCACTGAGGGACTCAGATTGAAGCAAACTAATTATATACTGTATAACAATATTAGCTTTACTGTAATCTTGTTAGAGATAACAATCTCCTGCACCATCAGAGTAATGGCTCCCTAGAAGTTGAATTTTGAAATCACTGCTGTAGAACCACCTACAGTCGGAGGAGACAGAGTACGTGCAAAACTGATAGAACTCAATGAAAAAAGCAAGATGAGAAAGTGTACAATTCCACATTTCCACCTTCTGACAACTTTTATCAACTGCTGCTCTTGAAAGATGCAGTTGTTTTACATTGCTGGTGCTAGGGATTTACATACAATCATCTCACATTCACAGTCTGTGAGGTTTTACACATTAGGCCTTAGACTAAGGCCTCATTCACACGGCTTATTCTGGGACTGATTGGAGCCGTTTTGCGCGCCGTATTTGTGCTACAGTACGGCTCCAATCCGTCCCAGTCATTACGGTAATCCACAGTTCTCATAGAGAACTGTGGATTCCGTCTCTTCTCCCCACTCGGCGAATCTGCTGTGGGGGGAGAAAGTGACATGCACATTATTTATGGCATGCACGCGCCGTAAATAATGTTTGTCTATGGGGCCGGCGAGCTGCCGGCCCCCACCCCGCCCCCCTTACACGGCTGCTGGCGTAATTGCGGGGCGAAATCCGGCCCCGCAATTACGCCGGCAATAAGCTGTGTGAACATTGCCTAAAGATCCAGTAGTTGCTCAATAATTTTACCTCCCAGCAATAGTGGTAGAATGATCGCTACACTACACTGCATTTGGACATCATGGGCCCCATGTATGAAAACTGTCTAGGTCTAAGACTTTCTTTGTTGCCCATAGAGACCAATCAGGGCTCAAAGCAACCAATCAGAGCTCATAGCAACCAATCAGCCCACAGCAACCAATCAGAGCCCACAGCAACCAATCAGAACCCATAGCAACCAGAGCTCATAGCAACCAATCAGAGCTCATGTAAAGACTTACTACAGTAGGTTAAATGACATAGTTGCTCAACATAAAGTTCCATAGACAAGAAATGTAGTATGTTCCTTCCCTGAGCACATGGCAGATCCTACAGAATCTGTAGATGTTGCTTATAAACCCTGTGTATCTACCCCTTTAAGAGATACTTGTCTGTCTGAGCCTCAATCTGGGTTTGGAACAGAGCCTCAAACTGATTGACTGGGGCAGGATATTTAAATAAATCTGTTAGTGCATTGCCTGTGATTGCTTCTGTGTCCTGGCTTTAGCCTTTGTGCATTTTGCTATATAGTAGGTGTTTCTCTGGTTCTGGACCTCGGCTTGTATTTCGGCTACTCTCTTGTTTGGAGATTTTGTACTGCATCCTTTGCTGGCTTGACCTCGGCTCATCTAACCTTGCTTGTTTGTTTTCTGTTCTATCTGTGTCCTGGCTTTTGTACATTGTCTGTCTGCTCCCTGCTGTAGACCAGGGTCTGTTCAGAATAGGTTCCAATGGTGGTGGTGGTGGTGGGGAGGGGGGAGGTGTCAACCTTCTCGGGGAAGTTGCTCTGCTATAGGCAGGGAGAGATTAGTGCACCCCTGACACTCTGGGACCCTCATAGGGGTAAATATCAAAAAGAGGGAGGAATACAACATAAATCCATATGACCACCAAACAGGCACTTAATCAAGCCTATTAATAAATAATACTAGGCAGATTCTGCTTGGCCTGAGTCTCAATGTGTAAAGTCCTACTATAGAAGGTTTAGATGACGTTGTTGCTCAACCTTAAGGTTTATAGACAAGCAATGAGTTTTATACAATTTCTTCAATTTACTTTAATCCAACTATTATCTGTCTGGCAAGTGATTTTGTTCCTACAGCAACTTGCTCTACCTAAATATCTCATATAGAAGGTTATGTAAACCCCACGTGCTCCTACCTGATGCTATGTCGTCTCTTTATTTATCATTTGACCTACTTCTGACCTGTATTTCCACTTCACTTCACCTTTCAATTATCCCTGTATTATCCTGTGCATTTTACCATCTTTTTTGCTATAAATTATGTGTTTTTCAACTATAATTCACTCTGCACCTCATAGAATCAAGATCTGTGACGTGTTCTGACTCCCACTGGTCCAGTATGATACTCTTTACTTTGGTTGTCTAGATCCAGAAGGTCACACTATAAACCAAGACAAGACACAGGATCACACAGGGTTACTTTAGAATAACTCTGAAAAGAAATAACAGAGCAGGCACCTAAAACAGTGATATACACCACATGGTACCAGTAGACACATGGCAGAACCTGTAGATGTTGCTTATAGACTGGCTTGGACTGAACCACAGAGAAGTAGAGAAGACCACCTGTGGGCCATTGAGCCTGGTGGGTCCTCTTCAGGAAGAAAAGCAGAGAAAAAGAGGCAGGAGTCATGTGCAGTCATGTACAGTAGATGTAAGGTGTGCCCCAGGAATTAACTCCACTAATGGGCACCAAAAATCGACTCCACTAGTGGGCCCCAATAATCATCTCCACTAGTGGGCTCCAAAAATCAGCTTTACTGGTGGGCCCCAGGCAACTCAGTCCAACAATGCTTATCTAGAAGGAAAAGAGGGGGCAATACAATAAAAATCTAAATTACCATAAATTCTTGAAGGGGTGTTCCCACCATAGACTTTATGGCGTATTGATAGGATATGCCATCAGAATGTAGAGCCGGTCACGCTTGCACACGACTCTCCGTACTGTTCCATGGGAGTTCTGAATACGGATGAGTAGTATGTTTGGCTGTAATTAGAACTCCTGTAGAAGAGAATGGAGAGTTGTTTGCAAATGTGACTGGCTCTCCGTTCTGAGCCAGGGGCCTGCTCATGCGATAGATGTGGGTCCCAGAGGTGGACCCACACCCATCCATGTGCTATCAAAGTCTATGGAGGGAACACCCCGTTAATAGAGGTCTACACCACCACTAACTTCTAGAAGTTGTGGCAAAGGATCATTTTCTTTGCATATATTGTAAAAAAAATAGGATACTATAATCTTTGGTCCTGTGAACCAATGTGGTAAAGTTTCCTAGACGTCAACATAAAAGATAAAAGGGAGAGAAACAGAAGTTCTTTGTTTTGTAGTATAATAACTACAATGGTAAAATGCATATAGTGTGTACACTAAACGCTCAGCTTGTAGCGTTGTGTAATGGTGACACTATGCTCAAATGGCTAGATGGTATATCCATGGTCAGCAGATACACTTGTGTGAATCACACCCTATAGATTCGGGTGAAAGAACATTTGAACCAAATTTTCCAACAAAGTTTTCTGCCTTGTTTTATAAAATAATAAATCTCCTAAAAAGAACTACTGTGGTGGTCGAACACTTCATCCAACACTTATCCAGTCCGAGGTTTGCCCACCAGACTCCCAAGAAAATGTTATTGGAAAATTTGGTTCAACCATATCACTCCGTATTCCATTTCTTTTGACCTTCGTGAATCAAAAAGTTGTACATCAACCATGATAAGCTCAACTTCTTCTGGACATTGGATGGAAGAATTATTGGTGTACAGTAGTATCACTTCCCAATTAATCATGATTCTGGTTGATCTCTTAAAGTTTTGTTGTGGTCACATCCTGTACATCTGCAGATATTTTTGTAACTCTGTTGATATTTTATGGCATTACGTCTCTTCCAGAGATATCTCGAATATTGCAGGATTTACAAAGGATTGGTCTTCTAGGAGACATTGTAAATAAATTATGCATTGTGAAGTAGTGGAGGTCATTCCAGGCTTCCCTTATCAACCCCTACACAATCCTGACTATATTTACTGCACTGCTGAGTCTGTTAGTCAGCAAACAAGTTGTGGTTCATGGGAAGGAGAGGACTGGAACAGGATTTTAAATAACAAGAAGTATTGCCATGGAAACAGCCAGAATAAGATATACAGGTACCTCAAGATATTCTGGGAGAAACCACAATTACTTAATGTGTTTTTCCTGTTTTAGACTAATACATGCTCAATCTTTTGCAAAGTTTTTGTAAATGGAAGAGAAAAATAAATAAAAAATGTATATCTCTATAGGGATTTGAACTCGAAAGGACAGACACCATAGAGGATTTAATCAGAGTTGAGGCCCCGGCTCAGATTGACCCCTTTCTCTTTTTTTATTTGCATTGGTAGTCGTGAGGAGGTGTCCTCCAGGCTCAGTCTGGCTCACAGGGGAGCAGGAGAAACCCTCGATGGACCCCTGAGCATGGCAGACCTGGAGTTTCTTTTTAAATGCATATACATCCTCAGGAAAGGCGGAAGGGCAGAGAGAAAGAGGCATGTACGCTAGCTGTAGAGAGGGCCCACAGAATCAAATCAATAGGTGGGCCCCAAGAATGAAATTCCCCTGGTGTACAATTAGTCACCCCACTCCACACTGGTGTCCTCTCTCTGCTGGCACCACTACATCAATAAGAAGGAAAGATGTGAACCCACCAAAGATTATACAACCCTTTTCCCCTACAATGGATGGGAAGAGGGTAGAAAAGTGTCAGTTCTTCCTTGCCGAGGACCTTAGTGATGATGGAAATCAGCACCATAGGTTAATAACAATTTTGGTTTTTCTCATACGTACAGATTTTTCTCATAGATCTTCTTTACCCAGGTGCTCAGATTTCTGGACAAAATGTCTAGGTTCTGTAGGTTACACAGTGGTGCCTTTTATTATACATATAACTTCCTTCATTTGTTTTACAGCTACTTGTAGATGTTCATTAAACTTAAATGGGTATTCCTGTCTGGAACATTTCCTACTGAATTACAGATATGGATCCAGTGGCGTAACTTCAAGCTCTTGGGCCCTGGTGCAAAAAAGTGAAATGGGGGCCCCCATCTATCATGTGCCATTTACAATACTGTTGTCTTTTTATGTGGCAGGAGGACTTTTGGGCCCCCTCAGACAGCAGGGCCCGGTAGCGACTGCTATCTCTGCACCCCCTATAGCTACGCCACTGTATGGATCCCTCCTCTGGTCTCTTCTCGAGAATGGGGTTCCACTAATCCCTGTCTATGTTGGCGCCACAGCCAGTGGAAAAGAGGCTGCACATGTGTGGCTCTCTACCTTTACCTTTATGAATGTTTCGAGTATAGCCAAGCACACTTATTCCTGTGGCTATGCCATAAAAATCCATGATGATCAAGGAACTCCATTGCACACCTTAATTTTCCCTCCCATTGTAAAAAAAAAAAAAAAAAGCCTGTCATTTCAAAAGTTTTTCTTTTTTTTTTTTATTGTATATAGAAATTGAAAAACGCCAGAAATTTGTAAACTTTGTTACACCAGAGAATTGCACGGTCTTCAAGCGCCGACCTACTTACCGTGTTCACCGTGCAGCTACTCCCTGCCTCAGGACATCTCGCTGAAGTTGCTTCTCCTCATGCTCCAAACACTTGCAGCACTGCTACACCTTGCGGTTGCTGGATAGTCTCCACCTGGCTATACTGAGGCACGGCCAGATTCTTCAGACATTTAATCCCACGGTGTCCAGCAGTGTTAGGCTTCCCTAGGCAATCCCCTGCTGCCAGCAGGTATATTACGCAACTCCTCCCTCCAGGCTTTGCCTGAGCTTAGGTTCTAGTGTCCATGTATCCTAGTGTCCTGCAAAGGTGTTTTGTATTTTGATCTCCTGTTATTGACCCCAGCTTGTTATATTGTTTTGTCTGACCTCTCTGCTCTTGTCATCGGCTTTGTTGTTTGAAACTGTGCTGCCCTGACATCGGACTGCTTTTCCCTTGGTGCTTTGCACCGGTGTCTGACACCTCGATCAGCTGCTACTAGTTCGGGAAGTGCTCTGGAGTGGCACCTGGTGACTACCCTAATTGCCTAAGCCTATGCTCACCATCAGAGGCACTAGGTAAGACTAGGCAGTCATCTAGTGATGCTCCTCGAGGGCAAGTCTGGCCAGTGGCTCAGTGGGACCACACCCGCCATTGTCACAAACAGGTTGTAAGTGGCATTGCAACTCAGTACTTTTCTAATCATGGATTAGATTTAAACATATAGGCAAAGGTGAATAAACATTATTACCAAATACGTTTCTGTTTTTGCTTCATTTCAAAGATATAGCTGGCTGTCTATCCTGCTTTATACATATGGTTTCCTAGGTTGCCACCTATTTCTCTGCTGTAGCAGTGGCCAGGTTGGTGACTGCACTTCCCACTGGGTCTTATCAGCAGGACAGGAGCTCACAGAGAAAAAAAAAATCCTTAAAGGGGTTTCACAGGCATCTTGAGCTTTCTCTTTTTCTTACGGCTTCAAATCCTGGGGCATTTTTCTCCTCCTACTAGGCATGACTTCCCTCACTGAAGACTGGGGACATCATCACACCCCCTCTGTGCTCACTCTTGAGTCATCATCATCATTCTGTGTGAGCAGGGGAATTATTATTATTATTATTTATTTTAAAGCGCCATTGATTCCAGGGCGCTGTACATTCGAGGGGGTTACAAACATAACATAAGTCAAACGAGTACAATGATAAGTGATTAATGACAATTGGTCCGACAGAGGGAGAGAGGACCCTACCCGCGAGGGCTTACAATCTACAAGGAGGGGGAAAGAGACAGGAGGTGAGGGGCAGACATGTTATGCCTCATATGGGGGCATATGTGAAACCACATGAGGGCATAAGTGAAAACACATGGTGGCATAAGTGAAACCATATAGGGGCATATGAGAAACCACATGGAGGTATAAGTGAAACCACATGGGGGCATATGAGAAATTACATGGGGGCATATGAGAAATTACATGGCGGCATAAGTGAAACCACATGGGGGCATATGAGAAATTACATGGGGGCATAAGTGAAACCACATGGGGGCATATGAGAAATTACATGGGGGGCATATGAGGAATCACCTGGGGGCATATGAGAAACCACATGGGGGCATATGAGAAACCACATGGTGGATCTGATGTGTCATGGTAGCATATGAAAAATCACATGGGGGCATATGAGAAACCACATGGGGGCATATGAGAAACCATGTGGGGGCATATGAGAAACCATGTGGAGGATTTGATTGGTCATGGGGGAATATAACAAATCACATGGGGGCATATGAGAAACCACATGGGGGCATATGAGAAACCACATGGGGGCATATGAGAAACCATGTGGGAGCATATGAGAACCACGTGGAGGATTTGATTGGTCATGGGGGAATATAACAAATCACATGGGGGCATATGAGAAACCACATGGGAGATCTGATTTGTCATGGGGGCATATGAGAAGCCACATGGGGGCAGATGAGAAATCACATGGGGCATATGAGAAACCACATGGGGGATCTGATTTGTCATGGGGGAATATAACAAATCACATGGAGGCATATGAGAAATCACATGGGACATATGTGAAATCATTTTTAAAAGGTGACAACCACAAGGCAACAATTACATTGCCCATTGGGGATGTCACCATGCTCAGCTATTCGGCATTTCTATACAGTAATTCTGGAACTACATTGATATATCAGGATGCTTAGAATAAACATAGCAAGAAGTCAGTCCAAGACCGGTTGTTCTGTGTTTGCCACTGTTTTGTGGTGTTTCTATTGTCATTTTGCCGAAATTATGTAATCGGAGCCCTGCCGTGCATGTGATTGTTTTAAGTAATGTAAATGTGAATACTGAACTGCAAAACTATGTCAAATTGCAGTAAAGTGTGCATGGAATGTAAAAATATACCCTACAGCAGCAGGCAGGATAAGACAAATGAGGTCTGGGCTGCACAAATACTTTTTATAGTGTGATTTCCAATTTTGAGCTACAGTTACATCTGGAGGAATATATTCAGTTGCATGCAATCTTGTGGACCGCAGCTGTCATATTCTTAAAACTTAAAATCTCATTACAAAAAGCCTGTCTTTAGTCCCAGTTTATAGTTTTAATTACACACATCAAATTTGTGACATTTTCTATGACCATAAATACAACCCAACAAGTCAGCAGGCACAACACAGTACTTTACTATATATTGGATCACATTGATGGATTTCCTGTAGATTTTTAGTGCTGATTACACATTGAAAATACATGATAAAGTGCTGTATAATATAAGTCTGCACAACTTTTAGATTTTCAAATCCACTGCAGTTTCCTTTACGTGTCTTGTATGTACCGTACTCCGAATTTTACAAAATATTTTATCTACTGCGATGCGAAGGGTGGAGGCCACAGAAAATAATGTGATAAGATCCACAGAGAAATCTGCACCAGAGGGTCACATGTAAAAGTTGTCATACACTTGCCCAAATTTTAAAGTTATCTATAATTTATGAACATTGACTTGCAGTTCTTTGACATGTGATTTGACATGCACATCTATAAGTATGATGTAGATTACACTTTATTACACTGTTTAACCTATGGAGTAACGATCATTATTTAGACCTCGTTATTGATGAGTTGGGGTCTGCCTAGTGGGGCCCCCTCTCATCACTTAAATTAAGGGACAGAATCTGTCAGCTCAGTGTTATGCCTTTTTGTTTCTGATCTATTTTCCTAGCAAAGGAGAGGATGTCTGCAGACCTCCTTCAATAATCAATAATCAGTTCTCATGCCTGGAGAGTTGTCACGTCCCTCCACAAGCTCTTTGTAACCAGAACACCTGTATTGGTGTAAGCATTCTTACATACAGCCTGAAATGATAAAACAAATGTGAGAAATGCATTCTGCCCCCCCCCCCCCTCTCCCATTATCAGGCAGGAGTTAGAAGGGAACAGACAGGCTGTATAAGGCTGTGTTATATGGGCGGGGGAGAGCAGAGTGTATAAGACTGTGTTATTTGGGTTGGGGGGAGCAGTGCGTATAAGGGTATGTCATATGGGCAATGGGAGCAGAGCGTATAAGGCTGTGTTATATGGGCGGGGGGAGCAGAGCGTATAAAGCTGTGTTATATTGGCAGGGGCAGCAGAGTATATAAGGCTGTGTTATATGTGTTGTGGGAGCATAGTGTATAAGGCTGTGTCATATGGAGAGGAGCTCCGAGGGGAGTGAAAGACAATGAGAACATAGACACAGAAAGCTCAGGCAGCCAATTTCAGATTTACACAGCTGCAGGGGGGCATGTTCCGACCAGGGCTGATCTAAATATCAGGCAGCCAATCACAGAAAAGAGGGCATGGCCCAACCCCCAGACCGCAGAAATAGCTCTAGACACTCATAAACTAGCTAGTAGCTGCTATACTAGATGATTTAGATAATACAAACCAATTGCAAAAGTACTTATTTTTACTGTCCCCATCACTACAGATATGATCTTCTTAGCGAGAAAACCCCTTTAAGAGTTAAACACAGAGGATCCTTAGGAGCCTTGTACCTTACTGTCACATCTGCAGCAACATTGTTATCTTTTATGTAAATACACAGATACCAATTCCTCTTGGTAACAGAGAAGTATTCCTCTATCAATAGCAGCTTCTTCTCATGAGGAATGTAGCTCTCCTAGCTCACATTTAAAATGAGACATCCCATTTGAGAGTGTCTTTTGCTTTCCAAATGCCTTCATCACTTATGTCGCTTTAGCAGGCACAGCTAGGAATAGAAGGTAGCAGAGATGAAATGTTAATCAGCTTTGCACAGGAATTGGGGACCTAAAGTGGAGGAAAGAGCAGGTACTGTGAAAACAGCAAGATAGGAAAATCCCTTTAAAAGATCTGAGCTACAAGACCAGACACAACCCATGGATAGTTGTTTTTGGAAGAAAGCGGGATTTCTTCAGCCCATTAAACCCACTGCACAACCCATTGTGCAGTCAAGTTATTGGGGATCATTTAAAGGGACTGAGCTGCATTACCAAGCATATCCATAATCAAGTTTACACCATTGTAAAAGGGTATGTCCTTTTAGTCAGTTAATCAATAGGAGTAATGTAGTCAGTCCTCCACCAATCAACTAATGAGCTGCAAGGTAGTTTTTATATGACAAAATTACCTACCTTAATTATACAGAATGTCTATGTCCATGTCTAATGGGTAGTCCTGTTTGGCCCAGTATATCAACTGAGTTCTGCTGGGGATCTCTGATTTTTTTTGTGGACAAGTTAAAATTTATGAGGGTGTAGAGTGCCTGTAGAAACTGAATTTTCCCTCTTTTTCCCCAAAACATAATCTTAAGGAAGGATGCTAAAAAGTTCAATGAAGAAATTAATGGCAAGGTTACAGTAGTTCACTTTGACCACACAGTTTTGCACTGTATTTGAAAGGTTTGTCCCATTTGGGTCACCTTCCTGTAGCTACCAGTGGCAGCAGCAGAACCACCTCTCCTGTTATTGCTAGGAGAACTTGAGGATAGGGGACAACTGGTATTGTATGTCGCCCATTCAAATGAACTGGTGACCATGTACTATCATACATGGTTGCTCTCAGACAAACAGAGTGGGAACCACTATTTGCATTGGCTCTGATTAGTAGATAATGGTCCTAAGTTTGGAGTCCACATCTAAAGGACACAATGCCGCAAGGGCAAACCAGTTCCTTCTTACCAACCCCACTAACTAAAAAAATAAAGAAAAATATATTTCGATTGGAAGGTGAATGGTCACAACCTTTATTTATTTTAATTTTAATATGAAAATTGTGGGAAAAAATACAAAATTTACTATAACACGGAATTAACAATGATAAAAATGATTCAAATCGAGTCCTTGACAACCGACGTCCTTAATACCCATAAATCCACTAACCTTTAAAGCTACAGTGGAGTGACCAGGGTATAGTAAATCATATATTTTTAGGTCCTAAACATCTTCCCAGGTTCCACTCCTTAGTGAAGCCCAACACTTCCAAGTATCCATTATTCAAAGCCAGTATTTAACCCTCCTGAATTGATTAATTCCAAGAGTTGATATTCAAAAACCCGACAATAATAATAATAATCTTTATTTCTATAGCGCCAACATATTCCGCAGCACTTTACAAATTCAAGGGTAAACATACAGTCATTACACATTAAAAGTACTTACAAATGAGACACAAGGTGTGAGGGCCCTGCTCGTGAGAGCTTACAATCTATTAGGGTGTATGGGTGAAACATACGGTAAGAATCCTCAAACCATATCTAAAAAACACCAATAAGTGCATAATACACATAGTAAGTAACTACCTGAATCCCTCTTCCCCTAAAAGTCACATAAGTGACACCTTATACAAAAAACAAAATTGGGGAGGGTGGGTGTTACTCAAACTTTTTCTGCCCATGAAATGGCTGCATTATATAACCCACTCTAGCTCCACCCCACCACATTATACCCAGTCTATCACAGCCTGACTATGAACTCCCTCCATCCCCCATATTCTCAATCCCTTCTAACCAACAAGTTGACCTCTGGTTGTCTATACCTCATCATGCTGCACTCCGCCCAGGCGTTCCTTGCCTAACTGCAAGCTCCCATATGAGCAAGACTTATCCTAGTGGGACAACCCTTTAAATGTTTCTAAATGTGGTAACATGGCAAAGTTTAAAAAAAAAAAAATCAGAGAAGGATGTAGATAAAGTAATTGACAGGGTGGAGAGTCCTTAAGATCCTCCCTCTATGTTAGGCCTGCACAATGTATGGCCCGTGGGCCACATCATGTAGTCTGGCAAAAGATTTCTGGCATCGTGCAATAGTCTGTAAAGAGAAGGTGCTTGTGTAAATCCCACCCCAAAATGGTTAGTGCTGCCCAGTTTGGGGGTATTCCCTTGGGGATCTGGGGGCTTTCTTGGGCAGAGTCGTTTTAACAGTATTATGGGGCCATGAGCAGAGCCCGGCAGTTGGCCCTGCCCCAATATATGACAGCACACCAGGTCATGCCTTGATCCCCCCCCCCACCAAGCACACCCATATTATCATGCCACTTATGTCTGGGCACCGCCAGCCTGCAGCCTACAAGACTAATTGGCAGAGCAAGGAGCCTTTAGCTCCCTTCTCCACCATGGTTTTTAACTGTTTGCGCTTCCTAAAAACACATAAACAGTTAAATAAGCAAAGCCAACCAAGGGATCTAGGGGATGTTTCTTGTATTCCATTGGACATACATACACCACTTGGTGCCCCTGGGCAACTGCTTAGTGTGCCCAATGGAAGAGATGATCCTGTTCCTGGGCAGTCAGGGGCGGTCTGGGGAAGGTCTTAGTCCCCACATCCTGCCATGTTGCGCAGGTCTGCTTTATGATTACTTTCCTTTTTATAGGTTTTGTACATTATAAGACAGATGGATCATTTATATGGTAAAATGTATTCCTTACTTGTGCAATTAACTTGGTTCCTTACATTTCAGCGCTCCCGAAAGCAAGAGACCTGGTTGCTGTTACATTCTCTGTTGCTTCCCCAATGTCACCATTGCAAATTAAGCATTTGCTTGCTTTCTGCTATATCATATGGAAAAACTGGGCACCTGAGCTCAGGCTCTTTCCCTGCCAAATAAGCTCCCCATATAATGAGCTGCAGTCCGCAGGTGACCTAATGTCACGAACCCAGTGCTCTTTTGCACGCTGGCCTGGTGTGACTTGGCAGCTCTAGATCGTACAGGGATGGACATTTCAAATGGTTTAATTTTCCCTTCGTTTGCCCGTGTCAACCTTTTTTACAGATTGTAGGTGATGTCATTGTCTGGCCAGGCGTCTGCAGCAGATGGGAAAACCACGATTAGCAATTATCTTGTGGTTGATACTGAACTATCCGCAGACAGTCATGTGATGAGGCCGCTCACCGTCCACCATGACTCGTGTCACGACAGATGTATTATGTTTAATAGAGCAGCTTCCTTTCTCCCCTCCCCAGTAGCTTCTTATTTATTGTCACTGAATTCCCACCGAGGATCTTACAGCTTCTCATCTCTGCACCGGCTTCCATAGAGCAGCCAGATGTGTTCAGGGCTGGTTGTCATTCATCCACAGATGCTCCCATTGTATGTCTCCGTTCATGGACAGGAAAGAGCGGTGACTCAGAAATTGGTGATGTTCTTGTGAGACCCTGAACTTCGGAGACGTGCAATTATCTGTTATAAAATAAAGACTTCTGAATGTTTGACATCTGCTTTCCCAGTGATGCACTTACAGCAAATCACTTGTGACTATGTCATAGATCTTTGTGAATTCCACCATAAAGACATTCTTTACGAAGAAAAAAGAATAGCAATTCGGAGGCTTCCTTTTGTTCTGGTTTGTGCTGTACTTTCTCATTGTGGTAGCCCATTATGTTTCCTATCCGGGCCCAGGAGGTTAAAGCAGCAATTTTACGCAGCAATGGATGGACCATTACGTCACAAGGTCTCCCAAATTTCATAGAAATATACAGCCTTTTCCTCGTCCACTCTTGTCTTTCTTACTATTTCCCCTCTGCTGATCCTCCTGCCAGGTTCAATTCAATACAGGTCTCGATATGTAAGAAAAAAAGGTGGAAAATGCCTAAGCAGTGATGTACACAAGAAAGAAGGGACCTTAAAGGGGTTTTGCCACCATGTAATGTTGACGTGGGAACCTCCAAAATGGGTATTTAATCACTTTTCTAAATATATGTGATTAAAAAAAGTGAAAACTCTGAGAGCTACAGCATTTCTCAACCCCCCCTTGGTTACCACAAAGCTTCCCCTAGTCACGACCCAGGAGCTGAAAGGCCGCGCTTGCGTGATTCACTTCTTATCTGATGACAGGCAGAATGAATGGTCTTTTAAGGCACCGGGTAGCAATATGTTTTCTTTTGTATACAGAATAACTAGCTGTAGTGTTATTAGATCCCTGCTTTATCTGATGAAGAAGCTTTCAATCTGCTGTTTAGAATAGGTGTTCTCTGTTGTATACAGAATTCACAAGTTATAGTTTTATTATTTGAGTGAACATGTCACAGGATCCCCTTATGCAGGCTATGTGCTCTGGCTGTGTGTGTCTGTGTGCGTCTCTGTCAGCTCCCCGTGATTTGTTTACATTACATTAGCTTCTTAGCAGATAAGGTTTCTCTTGACAGTGCCGTCTGAGGCTCTGTGTCTTGCTGTATTGAATCCACTGTTGTACTGTTTATTAGTTCACTTAAGTTTTGAGACGCTCCCTTTGGATTCCCCCCTCCCCTCTCCCTCTCTCCACTGCAGCTTCATGACTCAGCGTGATTTGTTGACATCTTGCTCTCATGCTGAAAGGAGGTCAGTACTTGGTCTGGTGGCAAATCCCCTTTAACACAAAAATCAAAATGAATCCTTCTTTAGGGTACCAGATTTGCCACCCAAGACAGAAGGGCATAGTAAATAGTTGGCAATATGCCTGGGTAGTGACATACACAGTAAAAGATGAAATCCCAATGCAATGGTTAAAATGGGTCTTTCATTATGGTGCCAGGTCGCCACCAAGGGCCGAAGGGCTTAGGGCAACTTGCATGAATGGGGCTGCCCCAGTTTACTGGTGTACTTTGAGCCAAAAAGAATGTATGAACAGGCGCACTCCAAACTTTGGAGCTATAAGGGCTTTTGTAATGCGCCAAAGACACTTTTTAGTACACCAAAGAATAGGGGCTTTCTGGGGGGCATAGCACCACATTATTAGAATTAAACACATTTATGATTCTTTGACGGCAAATTCTAGGCACATAACAAAACGAACAGCCAGACCAGGGTAAAGGTGGTGCCTGAGCCAGACTTGTGGTATTGGCTCTACACTGTCCTGTATGTATGACCTGCAGAAGAACAGCCAGACCAGGGTAAAGGTGGTGCCTGAGCCAGACTTGTGGTATTGGCTCTACACTGCCCTGTATGTATGACCTGCAGAAGAACAGCCAGACCAGGGTAAAGTTGGTGCCTGTTCCAGACTTGTGGTTTTGGCTCTACACTGTCCTGTATGTATGACCTGCAGAAGAACAGCCAGACCAGGGTAAAGGTGGTGCCTGAGCCAGACTTGTGGTATTCTCTCTACACTGTGCATGTATGTATGACCTGCAGAAGAACAGCCAGACCAGGGTAAAGGTGGTGCCTGAGCCAGACTTGTGGTATTGTCTCTACACTGCACCTGTATGTATGACCTGCAGAAGAACAGCCAGACCAGGGTAAAGGTGGTGCCTGAGCCAGACTTGTGGTATTGGCTCTACACTGCCCTGTATATATGACCTGCAGAAGAACAGCCAGACCAGGGTAAAGGTGGTGCCTGAGCCAGACTTGTGGTAATAGCTCTACACTGCCCTGTATGTATGACCTGCAGAAGAACAGCCAGACCAGGGTAAAGGTGGTTCCTGAGCCAGGTTTTTGGTATTGGCTCTACACTGCCCTGTATGTATGACCTGCAGAAGAACAGCCAGACCAGGGTAAGGTGGTGCCTGAGCCAGACTTGTGGTATTGGCTCTACACTGCCCTGTATGTATGACCTGCAGAAGAACAGACCAGGGTAAAGGTGGTGCCTGAGCCAGACTTGTGGTATTGGCTCTACACTGCTCATGTATGTATGACCTGCAGAAAAACAGCCAGACCAGGGTAAAGGTGGTGCTTGAGCCAGACTTGTGGTATTGGTTCTACACTGCCCTATATGTATGACCTGCAGAAGAACAGCCAGACCAGGGTAAAGGTGGTGCCTGAGCCAGACTTGTGGTATTGGTTCTACACTGCACCTGTATGTATGACCTGCAGAAGAACAGCCAGACCAGGGTAAAGGTGGTGCCTGAGCCAGACTTGTGGTATTGGCTCTACACTGCCCTGTATGTATGATCTGCAGAAGAACAGGGTCATACATTCTGCCGCATTCTATTAAAGCTATTTAGAACTAGCCTGTCAGCGCCAGGATTCATAGATAATACCCTTGAACATTGCAGAAAAAAAACACCTTTAACTCATTTTTTCTGTAGTGGTCTATTACAACCTGTTTATTTTAAGTGTACTCTTCTATCAAAAATGCATTGCAAAAAGTGAAATACCAAGTGGGCCTAAAATAGTAGTCCACTGTGGCAAGCTTGGCTGATTTGGGGGTTCATCCTGACAGTAGGTGGCGCTTAGATACAAAGGGGTTTATCTTAAGATGTGAAATTTTGTTCCAACATTTGTGGCACAAAATATTGGTGCAAAGTAAGCCAACTAATAGGTGGTATACCGTAAGACAGACGTTCCTTTAATTTACCATCCAGCATGAGACATGGTGACAAATTTGGCACATCGTTGGACTGCCTGGTCCAAAAGTTTATGTGAAATATTAGGACTAGTAAATCTATCACAATGCACTAATTGTTCCTTCTTCTCTTCTACTCTATGTCTAGCTGTGCACGTCGGAGCTCACATCATTAATGCTGTTAACTTTTCTGCAAACTACAACAGTGAATATATTGCGCTTAATGTTGCGCGCTACAAAAATGAGGTAAGAGGTAATTATGTGTATTTTGTTCATGTTTCAATTGAAGTGCCTGAAATACGAAACTCTTAATACATATTCTTTATTTTGTAACAGATTCACAGCTATTACTTTACAGCACAAGGGAAGCACTGCAAAGCCCCACAGGGCTACTGCCCTCTACTAATAGGGTGGAACCTGGGGGCTTCATTTTGACTAACATAGGTGCTATCCCACTTCCCTGTATGCTCTTATCCTAACAGAGATGGTCTTGTTTGGGAATGTGGACATCCCTCTGCATGGGTCCTACTTCATGGGCCATAACAAAGTTGATCTCGGGTGGACTCCAGCCATTCATGCATACCATATGCATCCATTCTTTTGAATGACCACCATGTAATAGTTATCCAGTGGCCTCTGCAAGGAAGCCCAAAAACAAGATGCTCAAATTGTAGCAAAAAAACACCACACCTCAGATCCACATGCTATACAAAAATTTACAAAAGCAAGCAAAAATTTTGATCAAACTGTATAAGCCAACTTGTCAATACACAACAGCCTCTTTTAAGTATTCTGCTTAATCTGCAACTACCAATCAAAGCCCAACACCTCAACAGCACCCCTGCTACAGCCAGGCTCTAAGTCACCCCACCGTATTGGTAAAGCATCACCGCAATAATGGCCAGAACACAGCTTCGAGCAAAATGACTGAGAGGAAACAGGTACACATAGTAACCATTTGCAGTCTCCTGCTAATTTTAAACACTTGACAACTGGGATGACAAGGGCACAACAAATAAATGAGATACAAAAACAAAGTGAAAGGTATGCTCACCTGCACAATAATTGCTCTGGGGGGAGGATAGAGCTGGACACCGCCACCGCCTCGTGGTTCCACAGTAAATGCAAGAAAGTCCAGGTGCAGCTACAATATCCGTCACTCCGAAATGTTAAAATAAATACTTTTATTAAGTGCAAAAATTAAAAAAGAAACATACAAAAATGTGTAGAACACCCATGCATGGAAGAGCAAAAAATGAAACATGCGCTGATAAGAACTGACGCGTTTCGAAGCCGAAGCTTCTTAATCGTAGCTGACATGACAGATGACGTATGCTCATTTAAATATAAAACTAATCAAATCACATGATGTGGATCCGCCAATAGGAGCCACACCTGGCATAAGTAAAAGTTACAGTACGAAAAACATACGTGAAAATGTATCTGAAAATAGTGGAGAAGAAATTAATAATAGTACATAATATCTTGTCTGATGTTTAACCCTTTGGGAAGTCTGGTATCTAAATCAAATATCCAGCGGGATTCCCGACTGAGAGGTTTGCGGTGTAATTTATTTAGTGAGCTGTACACAGTGTAGAGTCAGTATGTAGGGTGCACTTCCTGCCCATTAAAGATCCGTATTAGGCGACATCTTTCAGATGTCCGTAGGGGAAACATTTTTAATGGCATTTCCATGGTTTCCAAACATTTTTTGGAAACTCATGGAGGGGATGTCAGTAGTTTCTCTTTCTTGGGCATTGAGAAGGTGACACACTCCCCAAGAGGGGGAGATCTACACCGCAAACTTCTCAGTCGGGAATCCCGCTGGATATTTGATTTAGATACCAGACTTCCCAAAGGGTTAAACATCAGACAAGATATTATGTACTATTATTAATTTCTTCTCCACTATTTTCAGATACATTTTCACGTATGTTTTTCGTATTGTAATTTTTACTTATGCCAGGTGTGGCTCCTATTGGCGGATCCACATCATGTGATTTGATTAGTTTTATATTTAAATGAGCATACGTCATCTGTCATGTCAGCTACGATTAAGAAGCTTCGGCTTCGAAACGCGTCAGTTCTTATCAGCGCATGTTTCATTTTTTGCTCTTCCATGCATGGGTGTTCTACACATTTTTGTATGTTTCTTTTTTTAATTTTTGCACTTAATAAAAGTATTTATTTTAACATTTCGGAGTGACAGATATTGTAGCTGCACCTGGACTTTCTAACAAATAAATGAGGGGACAGACATGTATGCATATACCTGGTGGGAGGGTTGCTGCTATCATATCTCATAAATGAGATATCACAATGGGCTGCCCATCTCTGCAGGCACTGACAGTCTTGGTCTGGCCTACCAGGAAGCAGGGGAAACCTCTGGTGGGGCCCTGGACATGGTGGGCTACTTGGCAAAGTAGGCGTGGGGCTGCTTTGGTGGTAGAAAAACAGGCAGAAGAACCATATGCAGTCATGTACAGTAACTGTAGGGTGAGCCCCAAGACAATAATTGATTCCACTGGTGGGCCCCAGAAATCAACTCTGCTGGTTAACTTCAAGAATCTACTCCACAGGTTGGCCCCAAGAATCTACTCCACTGGTGGGCCCCAATAACCTTCTCCACTGGTGTGCCCCAAGAATATACTCTACTGGTGGGTCCCAATAATCTTCTCCACTGGTGGGCCATAGGAATCAACTCCACTGGTTGGCCACAGAATTCAACTTCACTGGTTTGCCCCAGGAATCAACTTCACTGGTTGGCCCCAGGAATCAACTTCACCGGTTGGCCCCAAGAATCACCTCCGCTGGTGAGACCCAAGAATTAATTCCACTGGTGTGCCCCAAGAATGAACTCAATTAGTGAGCCCCAGAAATCAACTCCTCTGGTCGGGCCCAGAGATCAGTTACACAGGTGGGCCCCAGGAATCAACTCCACTGGTGGACCCCAGGAGTCTCCACTGGTGGGCCCCAGTAGTCAACTCTGCTAGGCCCCAGGAATCAACTCTGCTGGTAGGGCCCAGGAATCAACTCCGCTGGTGGGGCCCAGGAATCAACTCCGCTGGTGGGGCCCAGGAATCAACTCCGCTGGTGGGACCCAGGAATCAACTCCGCTGGTGGGACCCAGGAATCAACTCCGCTGGTGGGACCCAGGAATCAACTCAGCTGGTGGGCCCCAGAAATCAACCTCACTTGTGGGCCCCAGGCTCCTCAGTCTGACACTGGGCACCAGTGTTGCTGTTGTGGTAGTTTCCATATAACACATCCACATAATACATCTATTAATGTAGCTATCCACTTAAAGGAAGTTAAAATGAAGTGACAAGTCGTCGTACACAGTTTGTTCATAATGTGTCTTAAGAACCACTTGTTTATCTTTCTAAATTTTGCTTAGCAGCAGTAAATCAGTGTATAGCATGTGGATGCACAAACATGTCTTTTTCCTACAGATTTGAGAGTCAAGGCGTTCCCAGGCAAAATGGAAAAGCCAGAACTGTGGTGATCACCATGATGGCCGCCATGCCATCTGCTTTCAAAGCTAGGTTCTCTCCCTTTTAGGACTCTATAGTGCTGTCCTGTAAATCTGTTCTAGTCATTACTCCTGATGGCCCATTTTCAAGATGTAATGGAGTGTTGTTGATGCTATGAGACCTATGGTTTCAGACCAGCCGGCCAATATGTTGCTTGGATTCAACCTGACCAAGTGCCAATTGGGGGTAGCCTTCAAGGCAAGCTCATATAATTACCTTCTTACGTTGATGAGTGGGGCAGTGCTAGCCAAGGCTGGAACAGAGAGCAGGAATAGTCATGAGATGGGCAGGACATTATCAGGAATTGTGATGCAACTTTTGGGAGTAGGGAGGAGAACAGAGGCAAACTAAACGAATGGTTATCTATCCAACAAATACCATGAACCAAAGGTAGTAGTGGGGCCCCAGACAGTGAGTCCAGTTGTTCCTGAGTTCGTCCAGGAAAACCCCCCTTCAGAAAGCAAATGCTGCTGCTCAGCTGCAAAGATGGGAGGCCACATGCACCACAAATTAGCACCGAAAACATCACCATGAGAAGACTGAAGACTCAGTCAATTCAGTTGGGGATTTTTTTCTTTTTGTGTTTGCCACTAGTCATCAGATTTCCAGGTGCTTTCAGTATGTTCCTGTCTAGCTTTGGACTTAGTAGTATAATTTATGATACTGCTGTTGTATGTATACAATATAGTGATGTATTAGTGGATTACTAGAACATTGATTCCATTGTGGCTGTGGTGCCCAGTCCTGGAAATATGCTTTATACAGACATTACAGTCTAATGCAGGCAAAACAAGGGAACGTCTATTTATTTCACCAAACTCATTTATCAAGTGAAATGAGTGAGCAATATTCGTCACATATTTTATCCTGGAGACGACAGGAGATCGAAGACCCGGGAGCTGCAGAAATGAAGATTCATGAAGGATAATATGTCATTTGTCACTATTTTGCTTGTCAGTGTTTTGTGTCTTAATAATTAAAGTTAAGCAGTTTATGAAGTCTCACATTGGATTCGTAGCACAAAGCAATTCCAGGCAGGTGTTTCCATTATTTCGTTTTTTTTTTCATTTCAGGATCCGAGGAAAATTATCTTCACTTCGGGTGAGTGTCACTGATTTAAATGGGAAATTACAAATTAGCGGTGGAGGTATAGGCTGTTCAGGTTTGTGTTGTTCAGTGTTGGAATGTAATTAGGGGCCATAGGGCTGCATGAGAAATTGTGAAATTAGACCCTCGGTCACTCTGCATTGATGCCGATGGAGGATTAACTGCAAATATACTGCTACCTGTGCAGATCAAAAGCTATTTAACAGATGTAGCAGAGCTGACTATTTTAAAGGAGTTTTCTTAGAATGTGGTTTCACACTAAGTTAAGCAGTTTTTCACTAACTCTGTCTCGCCAGGCTGTTGGTGGTTCTGTAGCAGTGAACAGCATATGTAGATTCGCTGTAACTAGCGGAGATGTTACACTGACAAATGCAGGAGATGTTATCTCTTCAGTAAACAAAAGGTACATGTGCTGTGGGGACTAAAAAACAATGGCTTATCTGTAATCTGCTTTCTCAGATATCAGAGTTATGGTCAGGCAACCAGGTAACCATGAAAACCAGTGTGCACATAATGAACGACATGTATGATTTTTGGCGCTTAGACACCAATTTTGCTGCGCGTTGCCATACTGAAGCTATAAATCTATAGCTTCGTATAGTTCTAGTGTTCCCCGCCTCCTGCAAGCCCCCAAAATCAGGTGCATTACAAAGTGCCGCGGGCGTCCTGTAATGCGCCTGATATTGACGTGTGGGAGATTGAAAACTATAGCGAACAGGGCTAAATCTCAGGCTGAAAAGAGGCCAGCCTTCTGGCGCAGCCCCGTTCATACATGTCACCCAAATGTCTTTTATCTTATCAGTAAAGTAAACTCTATTGAGCAATGTATTTCAAAAAAGTCTTCAATTTCCTGTCTGTTCAGGTGGAAAGTTAATCTGTGTAGTGAGAAAACCTTGAAATTGAAGGGGTTGTCTAGAGAAAAAAAATCTAAATAGTATCCCTCAGCACCTTTTATAATATACTTTCATTACATTTTCTGTGGGCTTCCTGCAGTTCTACGTCAAGTGCTTAATAACAGGAAGTTCAGTAGTTCTTGTCCCCACACAAAGGAAACATCTCTGTGTTGAGCCCAGGGGATCAGGTGACAAAGGGTTTTGACTTTTTTACGGTCAGCTTTTGAAGCCGCACCCGACGTTTTCAATATGAAGTTGGAACAAGGGACATGTACTGAGATGGAAGCAAAGGATAACTGGGGGTTGTTGTTTTATAGGACAAAGGTAAACGGCCTGTCAGCCAGACAATGCTACTTTGCTGCAGAGGAGGAAGGCTACCTATGAGGACCTAGTAGACCTTAGCTTAACTGTAATATAACAGCTATCATGTTATCTGCGTTTATCTATAAAAAAGGCCACCATAAAAAGCACAGAAATTGTTTTGTGCTGTGGTATCCTGGTGTCTTATCTGTCAAGTTTATCTTTGCTACATCTGTAGTGTAGGAAAGCACAAATGTAATTCTTTGTGGCATCATTGCTTATGTACCATGCTTACTCATCTAAAATGTTATATGTGCTACATCATTGCATTCAGTTTTATTGATGTTGTATCCAAAGGTTTTGTGGTTTTAAAGGAACCCATCAGAAGATCTAGTCTAGTCCATGGGTAGCAAAAAAAAACAACAGCCTCCCTAGTTGCAGCTGTTTACACTGTAAATGTATATCACAAAGCATTATGGGAAAGGAGCTGAGAAGCTCAAGTGCCCTCTATTGGATGTAACAAATCCTCAATTTGCTTTTGACCCACTGAGTCTTTAGAAATCAAAAGGGATATTAGCCAAGCCAGTATCACCAATCTGCATACAGCTGTTTTGGGGGTTTGCCCCTCATCAGTGCAGAGCAGAGCGATGCTGGCTTTAAATATATCAAATTAATCATCATCAAAAAAAACATGCCAAAAACGATGTGTTTCTCCTTCCTACTTACCCTGATTCAAAGGTAATTCTCCATTGTGTTCTCTACCTGTAAACTACGGAGAAGCCAATATGATGCCACCTCTTTCATTCTTCTCCTCTATCCTCGTTTTGTAAATTTTGTTATCTCTGAAATTCCACAGTGGTTTAGAGTAACACAAGCTGGTTGTAGCTAGGGAGACTTTGGGGTTTTCATGTTGCCCATGTAGCCTGTGGTTCTGGGGGTTGGAGAGGCCTATGTGTTCTTCATTTTTGTACCATTTTGGGGCTGGAGACATGGGAATGCAATAGAGTGAGTGCCTAATGTAAAAGCTGGAGGGCAGGGGGGAGAGTGCTTCAAAAGACCATTTGGGGAAAGGGGCCCAGTCAAATGCCTCAAATAGCTCTAAATTGCTTTGAAAGATTTCTGATCAGACTCTGGAAGCGAGGTGGCTCTACAGAGAGAGGGATATTTCCTGTGAGAGCTGGAAAGATGCCCATATACCGTCAATAGGCCTGAAAAAAGTGTGTCCTTGCTAGGGGTCACCCCTTCTCAGTGCTCATTTTACCAATGCATTAAGCAGAGTACGTAAAAAAAAAAAGTTTTTGAGATTTAAATTCTTTACTAAAAAAGTCAAATGAACAACTTGGCAGAAGGTGGTGGAAGGTGTCCAGGACTGCCCCTAAACTGTCCCAAAACTCCCCCAGATCAAAGAAAATACCCACAATAGAGGGGGGGGTAGAGGGTGTGGAAAGACCATGCCCTTTGTGGTCCGGTTTGTGGGACACCACAGATTTTGTGGTGGGTTGTATGTTGTGCAGTCCTGCTTTAAAGGGATTTTCTCATTACATTAATTGGTCTTCAGAATAAGGGGAAAAGTGAAAAAACAATTTTTGCAATTGGTGTCTTTGCAAAGTGTCTTGTTTTCACAGGATCCCTTTGTTCATTTTTTGTAAACACTTTTCCCCTGTGCCGGTCGGTTTTCCACCTCCTTGAAGGGAAAGGGCTCCCGGCTGGGGTTTAATTTACATTATGTGCAGCCCCCGGTCGATCAGGGAGCCGCATTCCCGCGCATTGGGCCCTGATGTTTACGGCCGTGTTTGCGTGCAGTGGAAATTGGTAGTAAACAGAGGAGATGTGGTAGTGGATAGAGAGAGAGAGAGAGAGAGAGAGATTTGCGTTGTTTACTGACAGCAATCAGTGGTAGTTTCGACGTTGCAGGGGGGGGTTTGTGTTTTCATGCGCAATCGTGGTAGTTTAAACCTGGTGCGGGGTTTGCGCTGTTCACGACAGCAATCAGTGGTAGTTTGACGTATGCGTGCGGGTTTTGAAATGTTCACTGAAGCAATCATGGTATTTTCGCGTAGGTGCGGGGTTTGCGCTGTTCACTGAAGCATCAGTGGTTTTTTTGATGTAGCGTGCGGGCTTTGCGTGTTCATGACAGCAATCACCCCGGGGTTTCGATATGTGTGGGGGGGTTTGCGCTGTTCACTGACAGCATCAGTGGTAGTTTGGTATGCACGCGGGGTTTGCGTGTTATGACAGCAATCTGGTTTTTTCAACGTATGCGTGGGGGGGTTTGCGCGTTCACGACAGCAAATCGTGGAGTTTCGACGTTGCGGCGGGGTTTTTCACGTTCACTGACAAAATCTTGGTAGTTTCGAGTAGCGTGCGGGGTTTGCGTATTCACTGGCAATCATGGTTTTTCGACGTATCTGGGGGGTTTTGTGCTGTTTATGACAGCCATGTGGGGTTTGACTATGCATGGGGGGGTTTCGTGTTCAGGGACGCAACCCTGGAAAGTTGACTTTGTTTGCGGGGTTTGCCTGTTTCCTGACAGAAATCCGTGGTTTTTACGTATGTGTGGGGGGTTTTTGCGCTTTCATGACGCAATCAGAGGTCCTGCACAGAGAGGAGATTTGTCCCCAGTCCCCCATGTAAACACAAACAGTTTAAAGCATATATTTTGTTCTCGATTGTAGAGGTCAGAGGTGTAATAATTGCGGGAAATATATCACTGTGTGGGAGAGAGAAAAAAAATATCATCATCTTCCCCCAAAATCCTGAAAGTAAAATGCCCTTTTCTAATTACAAAGTATGTAGGAGAGCGAAAATTAGATTTAACTAGGGGTTACACTTGCTTTTACTTCCATGTTTTTATCCCCGACAGCTGAAAACCCTCTCCCCTCCCCCCTCCCCACTCAAAAGAAGAATCCTCCATGCACAATTTGGGACGTGCTGAGAGATGAGGATAACCCCCGTGCTGGGAGGAAAAACCCCAACCCCTCCTTTCAAAAAAGCTTGCTTGGGAAAACCATATAAACGCTCCAAAATTGAGAAATCATAAAACCCCTTTAAGCCTTTTTTTGGGGACATACAATAGTTTATAAACATAGGGTAAGGTAGCATATCTTTCACGTACTCAGTACTTTATCAGTGACTTTAGTAGGTTTAAGTGAATGACTTCAGGACCATGCGCCCCACTTTTAAGATCTCAGGGAATTCTGGGAGTTGTAGTTTGCAACAAATAGAGAGCCGGGGTTTAGGCCCCGCTGGGTTTGGGGCTTTTTTTATGGTTTTAAAATTCTCTAAATGATTAAAGGCCCAGAATTTCCCACATCCCAGTGCAAAATGTTAATTATTACGGTGATTTTCTGTCTGGTACCAGCCAAAGATGTCAGTTAATATTAATAATGTACTGACCATTCTTAAAATTGGCTAAATTTCCCACTTTGGCTACATGGAATGGATTGCTATAAATTATAGTAATTCATTATTACAAATTTAATGTCTTTCAGTGTTCAGTCCATTTCTTTCAGATGTAGAAAAAATACTGTATATATAAATGCCAAAAAAACGTGCATCAGAAGCATTCTCCAGAGCAGAGCTTACCAACCTGCAGCTATCGGAACATGGCTAGAGATAAAGTTTTGTGCCACCTGCTAAGCCAAGATTGCAGTTACCCTATGATCTATAATACTGCCTCTATGTACAAGAATATAATTGCTATAATACTGCCTCCAAATTTAAAAAAATATAAATATATAAAACGCCCCCTAGTACAACAATATAACTACTATAATACTGCCCCCTTGTACAAGAATTAACTACTATAACCTGTCCCCCATGTACAAAAAATTTTAACTTTAAAACCCCCTAGTACAAAAATGTAAAATGTATAATACTGTCCCTATGTACAAGAAAATAACTACATAAACGTCCCCAAAATACAAAATATAACTCTTAAAACTGTCCCTATGTTTCAAGAATATAATACTATAATATGTCCCCATGCAGAATATAAATACAATACTGTCCTTTGTACAAGAAATAAAATACTATAATACTTCCCTATGTACAAGAAAATAACTACATTAAAACTGCCCATGTAAAGAATACAAAACTTAATACTGCCCCTATGTACAAAAATATAACTACTATAATACTGCCCCTATGTACAAGAATATGACTACTAAAATACTGCCTCCTATGTACAAGAATATAACTGCTATAATACTGATCCTATGTATAATAATATATATATACTATAATACTGCCTCCTATGTACAAGAATATAACTACTATAATACTGCCCCTATGTACAAGAATATGACTACTAAAATACTGCCTCCTATGTACAAGAATATAACTGCTATAAATATGCTCCCTATGTACAAGAATATAATACTATAAAACTGTCCCTATGTACAAGAATATAACTACAAATAATACTGCCCCCCCATATGTACAAGAATATAACTACTATAATACTGCCCCCTATGTACATAAATTTATATCTACTATAATACTTTCCCTATTTTACAAGAATATAACTACTATAAATACTCCCCCCTATGTACAAGAAAAATAACTATAAAAATACGCCCCTATGTACATGAATATATCTACTATAATACTTCTCCTATGTACAAGAATATAACTACTATAATACTGCCTCCTACATATAAGAATATAACGGCTATAATACTGCCCAATACAGATCAGAAAGCAGAAGTTATGAAGCTTTTAACTGCTTTGAATTCCATGTTATAAAATACTGACCCGTTTTATAATAAGTGTCATTAGTTTATTTTCTCACACATCGCTCCCTGCTCTTCTTTTATCTACTGTGCTGCTCAGAGTTCCCAGGTAGCATCCAGGCGGCAGTCGCACTGCGGCCAAAACATGCACCGTTGTCTGGTTTTACCTGAAATTGTTATTATTTTCAAAATTGATTCTTGATGGCTTCACAATCCTGCAGCCGACAAGACTGTGCGGCCATCATTGCTCAATTTAAAACCGTGCCGCTGTGGAGGAACCGCTTGCTGGGGAGTTTCTAGATTCCTGACCTTAAATTTTCCCATGTTCTAATGTGTGGAAATGGGATATTTGTGAGTTTTTCTACAGAAAAAAAGAGAAAATTTTAGGCTTGAAATCAAGCTGTGCATGATGTCAGTGACTGCTGCAGGGGATGTGTCAGACGGCTTCTTATTAACTGGTTATTAGTGGCTTCCATGACTTGGAATATATTCATACAGAGCAGGAAGATTAGTATCCAGCCATCTGGTGACACATGGAAGATCTGCTCCACTGCGTAGCTGGAGCACTAGGTATAATAGAACTCAGTATAATATAGTCCTAGTGGATCTGTGCTTGTACTTCCAGTAATCACTAATGTAGCAGAGCTCAGCGTGTGCACATACCAAGTTGCATCACACTGCATTGTCTATGGACTGCAGAAATACTTATACGAGGGAGCCAGCCTAATGCACAAAGGCCCTTAAAGGGGTTTTATCGTTTCATCATTTGGCAGCCGTTTATACTGATTGCTAAGCAGAGCTTATGAAATGGAGGGGCGTATGTCTCTCCTGGAGTATCTTCTCTCATTGAAGACACGCCCCAAAGTGTGCAAGTGAGGATTCATCCTGTGTGAGCGGGGAGGGGGGGGGGGTTCTCAGCTGTCGGGGACTAAGAAATCATTGGAAGTGAAAAGCTAAGTGTAACTCCATAGTATATATCGACATTTCTCGCTCCCTCTACATACTCTGTAATTACAATGGGCATTTGACATTCAGGATTCTGGGAAGGATGGGTGATTTTTTTTTCTCTGTCTCACACACAGTGATGTATCCTGCAGATTATTACACCTCTGACCTCTACAGATCTGTAGAACAAAACTATACGCTTTTTCTGTTCATGTTTACATGGGACTGCACAAGATCTCTCTCTCTGCTGCAGGACCTCTGATTGCTTTCAGTGAACAGTGCAAACCCCACACGCAGACGTCGAAACTACCTCGGATTGCTGTCAGTGAATAACGCAAACCCCACACGCAGACGGTGAAACTACCACGGATTGCTGTCAGTGAATAACACAAACCCCACACGCAGACGTTGAAACTACCACGAATTGCTGTCAGTGAATAACACAAACCCCACACGCAGACGTTGAAACTACCACGTATTGCTGTCAGTGAATAAAGCAAACCCCACACGCAGACGTCGAAACTACCACGGATTGCTGTCAGTGAATAACGCAAACCCCGCACGCATACGTTGAAACTACCACAGATTGCTGTCAGTGAATAACACAAACCCCGCACGCATACGTTGAAACTACCACTCATTGCCGTCACGCAGTCTCTCTCCCTCTCTCCAGTACCTTATCGATATATGCGATCGCTCCCACATCTCATCTGTTTAATACCAATTTCCACTGCACGCCAACACAGAGCCGGTCCACATCACGGAGCATGCGCATAAATTTGCGCTCTCGTCAATACGACCGGGGGCCGAACAACATGTAAATTACCACAGCCGGAAACCTATCACATGCAAGGAGGCGGAATCCGACCGGCACTGGGGAACAGTGTTTACAAAAAATGATCATAAGGGAGACAGTGAAAACAAGACAGCTTTGCAAATGACATCCAATTGCAAAGTTAATTGTTTTCATATCCCCTTATTCTGAAGACCATTTAATGTAATGAGAAAACCCCTTTAAACTGTAAATGCCTATTCATACATCAGATTTAACGTATTAGACAATTCCAACTTGGAATCCTTGGCAGAAGATACCTTGGATTTCTGCAGAGGATTTCTACGTTACAGAGGCGGTATGTGGAGATGGCTTAGCCAAATCATTGCTGCTGGAGCAGAACCCGAGGAGGATCCACTCGAGAGACTGGACGCTTCTATTCTTTTTATTCTGCATCAGAAAGGGGAATATCTCTCCTTGGGGAGAGCACCATATAGGTGTGTAGAGTCTTGAATTGCCTTTTTGCACTCCACACAGCATCTGCATATCACAAGGCATTATAGGAAAGGAGCTGAGAAGCTCAAGCGCCCTCTATTGGATGTAACAAATCCTCAATTTGCTTTTGACCTGCTGAGTCTTGAAAAAGCAAAAGGGATATTAGCCAAGCCAGTATCACTCATCTGCATTCAGCTGTTTCGGGGTTTTGCCCCTCATCAGTGCAGAGCAGAGTGATACTGGACGGCTGGGTGGGAGGCAATGAGTGGCTCAGAAAGGGAACATCTCTCCTTGGGGAGAGCACTGTACGGTCTGTAGAGTTTTGAATTGCCTTTTGGCCATCTACTAAGCATCTGCATATCACAAGGTATTATGAGAAAGGAGCTGAGAAGTTATTCTGCATCACATGCACTACAGAGCGGACTGGCCATTTAAGTAAATGGGAGTTGTATTGCAAAAAAATATTCTGTGGAATCTGACTTGGAATCCACGTCAAATTCCTCATTAACCCCTTAACGACCCTGGACGTATGAGTACGTCCCAGGGCCTCTAAGGGGCTTTGCAGGGGGATCGCTCGGCGACCTCCCCGCCCAGCCGCCGGGTGTTAGCGGCTGATTGCCTCTAACACCCAGCAGTAATGCGCCGGCGGGTGGCGCCGCCTGTTGGCGCTGTTTAACCGTCAGACACCGCGGCAAAGACGGCCGGGGCGGCAGAATGAATGACGATCGGTGCCACGCACCGATCGTTAGGGTCATCGGCACCACCGCAGCATAGCTGCAGTGATCCGACGACCGGACAGGGCAGTGGGGAGCCCTGTGAAGGCTCCCGTCACTTACCCTGGCCGGTTTGCCCCACTTCCTGCCGTAGACAGGAAATGGGGAAACCGCCATCTTTGTAAACCCTAATGCATGGCCTATGCAATGCATTAGACTGTATTAACAATCGCGCCGCCTAGTGGTCAAGCACCATAGGGGGACTCAATGTTACAGTGAAAAAAATAAATAAAGTTTTAAAGTACAAAAAAAAGTATTAAAAGTTCAAATCACCCCCCTTTCCCCATTTTACAAATAAAAACAATAAAATAATAAAAAAGTTACACATATTTGGTATTGCCGTCCGAAAAAAAGTCAGATCTATAAAAATATAACATCATTTATCCCGTACACTGAACAGTGTAGAAGAAAAAAAAATTCCAAACGTCAAAATTCCGTTTTTTGGTCATTTTACGTCACTCAAAAAATGGAATAAAAGTGATCAAAAAAGTCACATGCATTCCAAACTGCTAGCGATAATAAGTACACTTCAGCCCGCAAAAAATGCCCCCTCACTGACGTCCGTAGGTGTTAATACAAAACAGTTATTGGTCACACAAAATGGCGCCGCAGCGCAAATTTCAAAAATAGAAAATGTTTGGAATTTTTTTGTTATGGTATTGCCGGATGCGTATCAACCTGTAGAATACAGATAACACATTATATTTACCGAAGATTGAACGCCGTAAAAGCAAAACACCCAGAAACATGGCGAAAATATGTTTTTTATTACAATTTGTCCCACTTGGAATTTTTTTGCGGTTTTCCAGAATATTGTATAGTACAGTGAATGCCACCATTAGAAAGTACATCTTGTACTGCAAAACAAAAGCCTTCATATGTCTATTTAGGTGGAAAAATAAAAAAAGTTATGGCTCTGGGAATGCGAGGAGGGAAAAACGAACGTGTCAACAACAAAAAACGCCGGGTCCTTAAGGGGTTAAAATCCATTTCCTGAACTTACCCTAAATTACCCTTTTGCTTGCTTGGGCTTGTTTAACTAGGAACTGCATGTCTAAAAAATTCTCCATATGCCTCTAGTTTTGGAATCCGTGTATGAATGGAAAGGGTCAGAGCAATGTAACAGGTGAGACTGGCAAAAGATTACCTAAAATGCAAAGATAAGGACTATCTCATTAATCTGTATACCACACTAGTGAGCCAATATAGGGTATAAATGAATGGTCCTTTAGCCCTGCAAAGTTAAAGAGGTATTTTCACCTCGGCAAAAATGAACAACTTTGTAAATATATTTCATTGGCGAAAGTATTTCCTTCACCTGATATTTCTCTAGGCTCATTTTGCTTCTACAGGTTGTTGTCTAGGTTACTGCCCACTGCTGTGTGCTATTAGCGGTGGCTGGGAGTGCAGGTTACTATTATGTCAGTCATGTCCTGGATTGCATAAAATGCATGTTTCCTCCCGTTTCAGCCACCGCTTCCTCATTATGGACAGCGATAGAGAAGTGCTCCAGGGCAAGCACAGAAGACCTGGAGCACTTCCCTACATCATGTCTGTGGATGCGTGGCTTAACATACAATAAGGGTGTCTGACAGATTTGCGCCCCTCCCTCATCTGGTATATAGTTCTCTAGGGTTCATCTGTCTATCCTGAAGTGCTGTTTACATGTTTAAGCAGGGCACAAGCTCTTATTTATTTTGCCCTTTGCCTATGTGCCCTTTCTTTCAGAATTCCTCCACTTTCTTTCGGGCTCTGGTGCATGTCCTGGAGCGATCAAAACCGGGCACTTTTTATTGGACTTATTATAAGATTAGAAGCTGTAGTTCATTCACAGTATATACATCGCTCCAGGACATTCACCAGAGCCCTGGAGCGATGTATATACATAAAATGTAGCTTTTGTCTCTCCTCCACTGCCCGTGCTGATAAATACTGATTATTAAATTTTTTTTACCGGCATCGGGAATGCGCACCTTCAGGCAAGTGGCGTTATGTCATTGTTGCACCACTTGCCTGAACCTGCCTTTTAGTAAAATTGAGGTGCCACCATTTTCTAAAATTGGGAGCCTCAGCCTGGGGAAGAAAGGAACCAACTGGGAGTGGGAAACCCCTTTAAATAATAACACAAATGTAGTAAATCCCAAGGCTCATCCAGGTAAGGATGTCTTACAGAAAATGTTCAATACATTTCAAATTAAAAAACGGGTGCAGTAAGTCTCTGGAACCCTCTTATTTTTCCTTCAGGGGTTAATTGTTTGCTGCCGCTCTGAGATGGAAACCTTCCTTTTCAATAGTAACACCACGTATCTATTTGTGGAAATATAAAGAATCTAGTACAGACAATAAACCCAAAGGAATCGACTTAAAAGACGCGAGTATTATTTCATATGCTCACTGACAAGTCTAAAAAGATAAGGTATAAAACAAATTCTAGGTGGAACAAATGAGCCTTTGCTCTTCCAGGATTTTTTCCAGTGGATGTTTTCACAATCAATATCTAAACGTTGTATACCTCAACCACCTAACCTATATATTACAGTAGGCCGCCATAAAAATAGTATAGATTAAAAGATATAAAACTAAAACAAAATCCACTGTTAGAGTATTAAAATCAGAGTGCAGAATCAATGGCAAGAAGTTACGTAATAGTATAAGAGACAAACAAATCTGAAGCATAACATTCATCCTAATGTGGGCAAACTACCTATGTGCCGCCATATACTTTTGTCCTGATGCTGGACAGCAGCCTAACCCAATTATGAGTGTGCTTGGACCTGAAAATGAACCCGGGAGTGAGAGGGGGCAGCTGTCACTGGCCACTGTCTACGGGTGAATGTCAAGATAAGAAATTAGGTGTAGAATTGTCTTTTCTTTCTACTCCTATCCAATTAGATGTCTCCGTCCAAATTAGGTGTTTTCAGCTGTTAACAGCTCAAGAGCTGAGAAAATACACACCATGCAGATTGGTGGAGCATAAAATCTGATTTAATCACAGCAAGTTACAGTTCGATATAACTTTGAATCACATGATTATTCTATCATTGGCTAATTGGCTGTTTCTAGGCAGACTATTAGTGAGACCTCATGACGTCTCCTTATTTGCATCTACACAATGTTGCTAGGCATCTCTGATAACAACATTCCTTTCTGTATCCTCCAGGATCTTGAAGGCCTCTTGGCTTCTCGTGAGCAGTAGCTGTTCTAGCAAAGCAGGGTGAAAATATCTGATGAACTTAAATAAGGATGCAATAAATAGAACAGATTATAATGTTTTCCATAAACCATCAACTTGACATGACATAATAGAAAACAAAAAACAATGCAACTGACCCCATCACCCTCTTCCTAAATCTACTGCAACTGTGATTGGTAGACTTTAACTGCTAAGCCATGGATGGATGGATGGATGGATGGATGGATGGATGGATGGTGGATGGATACAGTGGGTTACAAGTATTCTTGTCCCTTGAACGGTTTCTGATGTTTAAACATTACAGCCACAAACTTAAATGTGTTTGATTAAAAATTTGAATTTATGAACAAACACAAATTTCCAGTTTTTTGTAAATTAAAAAAAAAAAAAAAAATTTTTTTTAACAATTTAAATTCCATAAAAAAAATTGAAAAGCGGCAAGCTATGTTTTAAAACCCCTTGCTTCTGTACCCCAAAAAAAAAATTCCAGGTGACCCAATTACCTAAAAAGGGCCCTAATTAGCAAATATTGTACATTTCCTTTTGTCTTTTTCAAACAGTGTTTTGTTAAGGCCTCAGGGTTTTTTAAAACTTTAGGAGCAAACTCCCCAAAAACACAATGGAACACACCAAAGGGGTAAATTTTGTAAAAAGGTTTGCGGTTGGTTTTTTTTTTTTGTTTTTTTTTAAATAAAAAAGAACAAGCTCTGAACATCTCATGGAGCACTATTCAATCCATCAGTAAATGGAAGGAGTATGGTAAAATTGCTAACAGTCCAGACAAGAAGAATACTAATTAGAGAAGCAGCCAAGAAGCCGAGGGTCACTCTGGAGAAGCGGGAAATCCACAGTCAGGTGGGAGAATCTGAAACGGACAACATTCTTTTTTGGGGATTGGCAAGAAAAAAGCCCTTTTTTGAAAGAAAACAAAATAGTCCTTTTTGCAGCTTTCTTAAATTTTTGTGGGGCAGAGCAAGAGTGTGGTAAAAAGGGCTTGGATCAGATGAGACCTAAATGCCAAATGTGGAAGAAGGTCAACACTGCACATCACCCTTAACACACCATCTGCACCATTAAGCCTAGTGGGGGCACATTGGGGGGAGGCTGAAAAAAGCAGGGCGGGGAAGATGATCGAGGAGGGGAAAGAAGGAGGGAAGCTAATTACAGAGAAACCCCGGGGGAAAAATGTTAGGGCTACAAAGACTTGACACTGGGGTGTTTTTTCCCCTTTCCCAGCGGGGGACAACGACCCTAAAATACACCCAGAGCTAAAACAGGGGGTTTACACAAAGTTATTACGGTTACAGTTTTTCCCCAAACAACACTCCCCTAACAGACTGCCTATCTTGCAGAAAAGGTTATTTTCTTTACATTTCCAAATATTTTTTGCATTTGTGCCCTCTTCACTAAATATCAATAAAATAAAGGGGTGTCGCTAGGGTTCTAAAATTCCCAGGGCACGGGCCCTCTGTGTTATATTTTCCTAGTGGTTTGGGTCATAAACTTTTTTCGGGCCAGGGTTAATGCGGCACTAATTATGGATACAAAAAATTCCCGTCATTTATTTTTAAGGGTTTTTTTGTATCGATACGTCTACACTGTTTAAAAAGAAAATTAATATTTCATGGAAGACAACACAAAAATATGGTTTGGGGAGTGAAAAAAAAAAAAATGATACATAAAAATTGAAAAGTGTGGTGTGCGTATGTATTCAGTCCCCTGTACTCTGATACCCCTATTACCTATTTTAAAGGCCTTATTTATGTATGATAGTGTAATACCGTTAAATAATAGTCATGCAAGTAATACATCTATACAAGGAACAAATTCTACCATACATACCTGCAATGTACAAGACCAATAATACCACTAAATGAGGGTCAAAAAAAAACTCCAATTCTGACCAATTGAGAACAACAAGGACTACAGGTGCACACAGGCTCTGCAGACTTGTAAGTGATTACAGCTAAGTGAAAACAGTACTCACAGGGAGTCTTCTGTACAGGAGACCACCTGTCTTCCACCTGCCAAACCCCATGTAAATTCCCCCGGCCTTTATTCACTTTTTGCAGAAAAACCACAAACAACACCTTTAAATCCTTATTTTAAGCGCCTGCACCCCCGCCCCCCACCTCTGTACAAACTCCCCTTCCATTGTGCCCCAAATCATGTGTCCCAAATAGTAATATTACTTCCAAACAGTAAAAGTGCCCCCTAACAGCGATAAGGGCTCCTGTTTGTGCATCCCATTTTAGTCGGGTATACCCCATTTTAGGTAATTAGGCCCCCTAATCAAGTAGGTTACCGCCTTCATTGGATAGGAATATAGACCCCCATTAGTTAGGTACATTTAAAACCTTCCAGATAGGTGGGTACATACATTCCTCATTAGGTAGGTTTATAGACCACCAATTAGGTTGATAGGTATAATCTCACCATTGGAGGAAGTTATCATTCCCATTAATAGAAAATAGGGGCCCCCCCCCATTACAACGAGCAGGTTTATGGGCCCACTGTTAATTAAATATATAGGCCCCGTTAGTTAAGCACACATATAAGCCCCCATTAGATAGGTATTTAGGCCCTCAATTAGTTAGGTTAATACATAGTTACCCACATTTGGTAGGGATATAGGCTCCTGGTACGTATATAGCCCCACATTAGTTAAATATATAGCCCTACAATAGGTAGGCAGGTATACAGATTCCCATTAGGTAGGAACTAAAAGGCCCCCTTGGGAAAAGTAAATATAAAAGGTTTCCGGTAAAAATTTTACCCCCCCGTCTAGGTTATAAGCCCCAATCAGATATATAAATATATAGGTAGGCATTAGGTAGGCATATGGCTTCCTGTTAGGTAAGCAGGGCCCCCCATTTGGCAGGAAAATAGCCGCTTTTTAAGTAAAAATTATTTTCCCTCGCCCCATTTAGGTGGATATATATCCCTCCAATCCCTCATATAGCAGGTATATATGTTCCTGATAGGGAGGTATTCCCCGCCCCCCCCCCCCCCCCCCCCCCCCCGTTTTTCAGTAGGTATATAACTCTGTTTGGAAGGTATATGTGCCGTGGTTAGGCAGATATATACTCTCCCCACAATTTAGAAAGGTATATCGCCCCCCCATTTGAGGTAAAAATGCGTTTAGGAAATATAAAACACCACATTTTTAGGTAATTAAACCCCCCATTTGACATACATAGTCAGTTAATATGTTATCCACACACATTTAGGTGAGTATATAGCCCACATTTGGCAAGTATATATGCCACTGTTAAGTATACCCACCATTTAGGTAGGTTGATAGCCCCCCCCCCATTTAGTAAACATATATAGTCCTCACCACAAACTCATTTAGGTTGATTCCCCCACCGAGTCTTAAGTCCCTCTGTAATGTAAATTTAAAAAAATAAAAGCTTACCTGTCTCTGTTCCCCCACCGTGCAACTGAGTCTTCCACCCTGTATTCAGTACAGGCGACGTGATGTAGTGTTGTCATGTGATGACGTCACTATACTACGCTGGCTATTGTCTTCCGTAAGCCCAAAGCCTACAAATGTGACCTCCTGTAGCCGGAAGGCTACAGGTATAGTCAGCGGAATAGGAAGCCGATGGTTCCCTGTTCTGTTGTAGCTACTACTATATGCGCGTCTTGAGGAAATGCATAAAGTTAAAAACTAGCACCGGATCATGGAGCCCAACAAGGGTTTTACCGTGGGGGGGGGGGGGCGTCCTGCTAGTGCTAAAGGGTTTGGAACAACCATCTTTTTATGCGGGATGCAAAAGGTGCAATGTTTCAGCTCCTTCCAGAGCCTTTCTCAAGCAAACAATAGTAGTTTCACAAGTTTCATATAATCAAGTACATGAATAATTAATTGTTCATTATAAATTAGCAGCATATCAATCAAGTGTATACAAAACATATGATCACAGTAGTAAGAAACACCCTTTCGCCTCAACAATCTCTACTTTTCTAAAAAACCCTTTTTCTCATTAAAAAAGGAAAGGGGGAGGTTTTCTTCGCTTCTTTATACACTTTTTTCACAATAATATGCATAATAATTATATTTATTGGCAATTAGCACTTTATGCTGACACTTTTTTTTTTAAATTGGATTGTACTTAGTAGATGTCCTTCTACTTTGATCGCTGTTCTGTTTTGTATACACTGATATGTTCCTGATTTATAATGATCGCTTTATTATTTATGTCCTTGATTATATAAACCCTATGAAACCACTATTGTTTGCTTGAGAAAGACTTTGGATGGAGCTGAAAAAAGTATCAATTATTTCCCCCCAAAAACATAAAGTAATAAAACAATTTTTGGTAATTATAAAATATTACAATTAAATAATCTAAAATTAAAATAAAATGATATAATATCCCAAAAATATAAAATTATATAATAAAAAATTTATATAAAATTACATATCCCAAAAATATTAAATTATAGAATCTAAAATTAATATAAAATGACATATCCCAAAAATATAAAATTATATAATATCCCAAAAATATACAATGACATTAAACAATTAAAAGGGGTTTCTCACTACAAGGATTGTTTTTTTTTGTTAAGATTTACAAAAACAAGTCCTTTGCAAATATGTCCATTAAAAGTGTCCTACCTATTCTGAGATATTCCCCCTTGTATGGGGGGCATCACCTACCGGGCCCTTTAGCTACAAAATGTTTGCTCTCTCATGATGGCTGCCAGCGCAGGTTGCTTAGTAAGACCTGGCTTCCACGCACCTATTAGAAGCAAGTAAACACACCCCCTAAATTCAAAGTGAAAAAAAAAAAACGGAAACTGGGGTAAGATGAATCAATGCAGTGAGACAACCCCTTTAAGATAAAATAATATTATATAAAATTAATATAAAATGAAATAATATAAATTAATGATATAATATACGAAAAATATAAAATTATATAATCTAAAATTAATATAAAATGACATAATACCGAAAAATATAAAAATAAAATCTAAAATTTTGTAAAAAAAAATGACATAAGATCCCAAAAATATAAAATTATATAATCTAAAATTAGTATAAAATGACATAAGATCCCAAAAATATAAAATGACATATAAAATTAAGATAAAATAATATCATATAAAATTAATAAAAATGAAATATATAAATTAATTAAACCAACACGCATTTCCATGAATGTGTTGAGCGATTATTACAACAAATTTGAAATTGGCACAGTTTTATGTTGATCAATTTTTGATCATGCGAAATTCGGGTTAAAAAATTGTGCTCATCTATTAAATCGCGCCATTTTTCAGCGTTTTCCTGTCATTTTGGGGGGCCCCGCAAATCAGCTTACAGAATAGAGCAGGGTGAGATGTGTGTGCGCGTCATACTGGATTGAAAATGGTTCGATTGGCTGGAAAAATCCATGCCCTCATTTTACATAGAACAGCCCCCCGTTCATGATCAGTGTTGTGCGTTATACAGAGGACGTCGCTCTGCCCCTGTCCAAACCTCAGCAAACAGCTCAGCGAAATTGTTTTTATTTGTTCACAGAGACAGCTATGCTGTTACTGGAACTTTTGAAACCAGGTAGATTAAGATTTGCAGATTTTAGTGTTAGGGGAAAAAATTTTAAGGCATCTAGCCTGTAAAGCACGGGGGAGCAGGGGTTTGGATATATGGTATAGTGACCGAGACTTAGTTTAGACATTGCATTCAATGGTTTTTATTAACACTTTCTGTTGAAATATTACTTGTATTTTTGGGGGACCTGAATTTTTATTTGGTACAGATTTTTCTAGTAACGCAGGGTTTTTTGTTAGGGGCAAAACTCCACTTTTATTATCCATATAATTTCAGATAGGGGTTTTTTTTTATTTTGCCCCGTCCGCTTTGTTGAGAGGACCTTGCACTTTAAAATTTTAATACAGCAATTTTTCGACCCAGGTAAGTTTTTAGGTTCAAAAAATACCGTTTATTACCTATACATTTCCCGATACGTGTTTTTTCACTTTTGCCCCGTCCAGCTTTGTTATAGAGGCACCTTGCACTTAAATTTTAATCAGCAATTTTGTCGTCACCGCAGGTATTTTAGGGGCAAAAAAAAACGTTTATTATCCGTATACATTTCAATAGGGGTTTTTTTTCCCCTTTGGGGCCCGTCCCCCTTTTTGATAGAGGGACCTTGCATTAAATTTTAAAACAACAATTTTATTTTGATTTTAAGGGTTTTGAAATAGCTTTTTGCCTCTTTTAATAAGAGACTTTCCAAAAAATCTTTCCCTACCCTCTAAATTTTATCTTTCTGAACATGGAGCGAAATGCAGGGGGTAAGGAGCAAAGGGGGGTAGGACGAGGTAGAGGTACGAGAGAAGGGGCCCTTCCGTGCTGGCGACAACATGCAAGCCAGTGATTGTCGTTCGGACGTCAGCCCCTGTCATCGCTGGGTCAGGGACCCGTGAAAATCAGTAACGAACAGGTCGCAATCTTGTTCTTCAGTGGTTAATGCATCCTGCATCCCGCAGTCTTACCTCCCGTCCTCCCCAGTCACGGCCACAAATGTCGTCATCGCATCATCAGAAAACCGTCCAACATAAGCAAGGGCCAAATGTCAACCCGTTTTCCCACCACTTTGGAAACCCTTTTCTGAAGACCTCTTTGAGACAAAAATGCGGTTGGGGTCAGAAGGCTTTTCCAAAACCAAGAGGCCAAAGAGGATGTTTTGCTGCTCTGACACCCATTACTTATCCCCACGGGGAGGAGAAGGAACCGGTCAATGGCAAAAATCCCGGGGCGGCAATGCCTTCAGTGTTTTTGTTTTGTAGCCCCGCCCCGGGGATAGAATGTCGGGGGACGCCCAAAGTCCCCCTGTGTTGATGAGGGAAACACATTGCGGATCCAACGGGGTTTTTCAGCAGAATTTGCTTGCGAGCGCTTCATCACGACGAGGAGGAAGACGGGGGGGGTTGTCGTGGGCCCCCCCCAAAAAAAGGGAGGGGCAGTCCAAATCCTGTATGATTCGCAGCCAGGTCACGTAAACCCCGCCCCGCTTATCCCCGTCAAAAAGGGCCAGGACCTCTCAAGCCTGGGCCCTTTTTTGGCAAGCCTCTGATTTTAACAATTCTATGCCGCCTTTGCCGTAAACCTAATAGAGGGAAGAATCTTAGGTTTTCCCCACCAACACTAGTCACTGGGAGCGAATGCAGAGTTAATGGGGCAACCGGGGGAAAAAAGGCCCCCCAAACACCATGCTGGGGCTTCCAAAACCACGTCACACCCTCGTCTCTGCCTCCCCCTCCGCCATTTACCAGCGTTCCTCAGCTGCCCTTTCCAAAGATGATCAAAATCAGCCTCCGTTCAGCCTCCCCCGTGCCCGGGAAACCCGCACCCCCCGAGACCCTTTCCCCCCCTTCTCCTTCCGCCAGTTTGACGACCGCACGCCGTACAGCGTCATCTAGCAGCCAGCCTTCGTCTACCAGGGTTTGGGAGAGAAGAAAAACCCCTTTAACCCAAACCATTGAAAGCCAAAAGCCCGAATATCGGCTTTTTGGGCCCTTTGGAAAAGTTGCCTTTTTCCCTCTGGGGGACACAGATGGTTCTGCCCCCGCATGGCCCTTGTTCCCCCAATACCAGATGCCCAGCAGGCATTTCTTTGCCAGAAAAGCCTCCCTGCCCGGCCACCAGTGTATCTAAAATTTTGCGCGTTTTTGCATCGGTCCCGGGAAAAGCCCCTCGACCACCCACAATGGACTAGTACAGGCCCGGCCGCTATATCCTTGACAGCTCATGGGTGAGCTGGGGGATGCTTGGTGGGGAGGGGGCTTCAGGCTCGCGCACGCCTTCAAAACCAAGGGATGGTGCCGGGGTTTTTTTTCCCCCCAAGGTCCTCTGGTGGGCATCAGGGGCCCAAAGAGAAACCGGCCGTTTTGGGAAATTTAAATTGTTTTGGAGCCCGCCCACACACGGGTTTCCGGGAGCTGGGGGACGGCCTCCGCAATGGGGACCGTGCGCTTGGCTGGGTGCCCAAGGAACCCTTGTCCCAAAGGCAAGGTGGTGTGTGATAACGGCAAAAATTGCTGGCCCGCCTTAAGAATCGGTAGGCTGGGGGGCACACCCCTTGCCTGGCACATGTCAAAAAACCTTGTCGCCCCAGAAAAAATTTCAAAAAGTGCTCCCCGGGTCTGGACTGCCTGCTGAGGAAGGTCGAGGTCTAAATTCGGAAAATTCCCCCCGTTCGCACCCTCCCTTCCCGTCCCCCCTTTGGCTGCGTTTGCAGCGTAGTGGGCCCTTCTCCCAACCGTCTCATTGTTGACTTTGGGCAACACGGGAATTCCCCCTCAAGTCCAGGTTTTGGCCCAAGCACGCAATCCCATTACGCTGTACGAGTGCACATGGCCTGAAAGCGCGGTGGGCCCCTCGGGGGTGTTGAGCCCCCGAGAGTAAAAGGGCAGGGGGGAAAAAAGTTATGCCCCAATCCTTGAAAGTTTTGAAAAGGGCCACCAAAATGGTCAGTGCGCAAAATTTTCCCCCTTTGGTTTCAGCAATGGAATTGTGGGGGATCTTAGTTCTGGAAAAATTTCATTGGCCACTTTTGAAACATCAGCCCCCAAAACCAGCGAGGGGAGGAGGAGACGGACACGGGATGGGGACACGGAGCCTTTCTTTCCGTAAAATCCACGGGGCCCCGACAGTTTCAAAAATTAATCGGTCTTCATTAGGCAGTGGTTAGGGGTCCAGGGTAGTGAAATGGGGGGCGCATCAGCTTTTCAGGGTGCATATCTGGGGAAAGGGTCAGGGCTTTTATTAAAGCCGTGAAAAGGGGAAAAGGGGGGAAGGAGGGGTATTCCTGGAAAACGAGTTACCAAATTCCCTTTGCCTTGGAAAGGTTGGCCCCGAATTTGAGGGGGGGAGGGGGAAAAGGTGAAGATCAGTTTGTGGGTGCCCCTTGACCCAGGGTTTGGGGAAATCCCCGGCCCCAATCTCTCACATGGTGAAATGGATGCTCCATTTCCCCCAAACATGACCTCGGCTTTAAAAGGCCATCAAAAAATGAAAAACAGTTACGGGGGGCCCAAGCCCCCTGGCCCCCGGGGTTACAAACAAAAAAAAAGCATTTTTCCTTCCACCCCCCCAAAAATGAGAGAAAAATGCAGGAAATGGAAAACCTTTGCGGTTTAAATCAATGGGACACTTTTGGGCTCTTTTTCACGTTCTTAAATGTCCGGGGGAACAAGGGTCAGCGACGTGACAGCAGTAGGTCCCAATTTGCCGAAGGGCAGCAGCAGGCAATGTGGCAGAAGCCTAATGGGTGCCCTTGGCAATCTTTATTTACCACCTCACCAACCCCGTAGTGCAGGGCACAACCCAAAACACACAGAGCCCCAGTTTAAAAGGGGTTTTTTCCCCAAGGAGGGGGCCTTATTGCTAAGAAGCAAATGTAAACAAATCACGGAGCGGGAAAGAGAGAGAGAGGGCCCCAACCCAGAGCACCAAAGCTGCAAAAGGGGAAATCGTGTGACATTTTTCCCACTGAAAAACCCAAAACTGAAAATTGAGGACTCTGTATACAAAAGACAACATTTTTTTTCCCCTCAGCAGTTTGGGAAAGCTCCCTTCATGTTTTTCCTGTCATCAGATAAAGGGGGCCGGGGAAATTCAAAAATCACACTACAACTAGTTTATTCTGTTATACAAAAAAAAACATATTGTTCCCCGGGTCCCTTGAAAAACTTCTGAAGTTAAAGTTCCCCAATAAGAACCCTCTCTCTGCGAAAGGGCCGTCCAGCAGATCTTGTCAGGCTATATCAAATACAAAATTTAAAAGTAACCAAAGGGGATGTAAAAGAAGGCTGTAGCTCTCTCGGGGCTGAAAATTTTTTTTAACCCACTATATTTAGAAGAGTGTTTAAAAAACCCCTTTTGGGGCATTTTCCCCCCTTGGGGGCCCTAACCCCCCCAGGACCCCCAGCTTTTAAACATCAGCAAATTGGGCTGTGAGCCCCTCTTCTCCTTTCCCTTCAGGGCTTTTTTTGGGGCAGGACACCCCCTTTTTATCTCTGCGGGCCCCCCTTTCCCACTAGGGTTGCCCCCCCCAAAACCCGGGCCCCCCTCCAGGACATAAAAGACCCCCAGGAAAATCCCCGGGCACTAACAGCCCCCCCCTTCATTAGGATGGACTTGACCCAGGGTCCCTCATTGTCTGAAACGGGCGGGACGCCCAGCTCTGCCCCTTGATACCACCATGGGAAAGACTCCCAACACCGCACTCCTCCCCCGGGCCCGGGGAGGTTTTGGGGATGGTTTTTCCCACTCCCCCGATCAAACTCTGTGTTGTAACTCCCAGCAGCGGGTTTTGGGCCCACCCTCAGCGCCTCGGAGCAACAGCTGGGACTCAAACCCCGGGGGCCCCCTTTCTGGGCACCTGTCCCAGCCCCCAAAAAAAATGGACGGGGGCCCTAAACCCTTCAATGCTTCCACCCTTTAAAAACACTGCTCCTGAGGGGCCCACACTGCCTGGTTATCCCCCCCCCAGAGGGGGCCCCTGCGGTGTTGGCTGCCCCCCAAAGAGCTCCCGGCATTACTCGCGCAAATTTCCCACCCAAAAAAGTGATATGCAACGATAAGCCGGGGATCTCCGGCAGGGTTGGCGGGGGGGACCCCCAAAGGCCGGTTCAAGCGGAAGTGTCCAATTTTTACAGGAAAAAATAAAACTTTTAAATAGAAAGCCCCAAAATTCTAAAAATCTCACATTTTAGCGAGTTACGGCCCTCAGTAGCTGCTCGGGTTTGAACGTCAAAAAAACAGTTTTTTTCCCCTTTTGGGGCGACCTCAATTTTCCCGAAAAGTAGACGAAAACAAGGGTCAGAACCCGTGGTTTTTCCGGGGGGGAAAGTCAGGACCTCGGAACTAACCCCTACATTAAAAAAATTTTTAAACCATTTTCTGGGCCGACCACTGGGACACAACAATTTTTTTTGACGGGCTCCCCGGGCCCCTTCCAAAAATCAAAATCAGGCCCAGGATGGGCCCAAAGGGGAAAGTGATCTGCAGACTCCACTATTTTCCCTCAAGGAAAAAGATCCTGGGGGAAAAGGGCCCACCTCATGCAGGCAGTTGTTTGAAAAACCCCAAAATTTAAACCCTCTTTCCGGACCTCCCCCGGGTACCCTCCCGGGTTGCGTCGGCACTAAAAAACTTCAAAGGGCTGCTTCAAGACCGAAAAATTTCCCAATACGAGGGGGCTTTCCCTTGCCCTACAGGTAAAGCTTGGAGACAGTCTGGTCACTCTTCGATCCCCTGTTTTCCCCAACCCTTTTCACTGGGGACATGGGGAACCCATGATTGAGCCCCCGCTGGTCCATTGCCACGGACTTCTCCCATTCCCAAAACCCGGGGCCCCGCTGTTCCTCGAGAAAGCCCTTTTCCATACGCTTTTTTCACCCCCAAAAAAGGACTCAGCGATCTACAAGACGGGGGGGGAATGCGGGGGGGACCCCGTCAGTGGCAAGGGATCCACCCGCGACGACACCCCAAGAACTGTGTGAAAATTTATTTCTTTCCCTGCATGCTGTTCCTCTTCTTGGGGGAGGGTCAGTGAGTTGCTTTTGTCCAAAAACTGTTTTTTCTGGGCCCTTAAGATTCAGTTTTCTTATCCCTGTCTAAACGATTGTTTTTCGTAATGTACATAATGGTTCGCATTTTATCATTTTGTCATGTTAAACTTTTTTACTTTTTCACCCTTTCCATTGCAGACAGGGCCCCAAACCCCTTTTGGGGGATAACTACCCCCTTCTCTTTTTTTCTTTGCAGATGCCTTTCCCTACTGTGCCCCAGGCAGTTTTTACCCCTAATACTTATTTTCCCCCTCCCTTTTAAATTTTTTTTTTTTTTAAATGTAGTCCCTCTCCCCCCCCCCCCCCCCCCCCCCTTTTTCCCCCCCCTTTTTTTTTTTTTTTGGTTGTCTTTCTTGTGTATCTGTTTTTTTCCCCCCTTTTCGCCTTCCACCCCTTCCCCCCCTTTTCCCCTCATACTGCCTCCCTTTTTTTGCTATAAAAATTCCTGTGGAGTGAAATTCCCCAATTGATATTTCTCCCCTCCCTTTCCCCAATCTAATTGCAAGGGCCAGCAGCCCACTTTCCCCCCCCAACCCGTTACTAGCCATGCTGTTTTTTGGCTTATTGCAGTTTTGGGCCTGCCACATTTTGCTTCTTTTGGCCTGTTTTTTGTGGCCCAAATTTTTCTAAAGGGGTTGTTTGTTATTCCTTGCCCCCACTTTCCCGGGCCGGTCGTGGAAAACCCCCAACGTTACCCCTCTTTTTCCTCCCCAAATTTTTTGGGGAAAATTCTTTCTACTTTTCCCCTATGGCGACGGGTTGGAAATAAACATCCCTTAATGTAAAAAGGGGTTCAATGTGCCCGAAAAGCAAAAGGGCGCAGAAAACTTTATTTTCCCGCACAAAAAAGAGACCCCCATTTTTCTGTCTCCAAGAGGAAAACATTCCTGGGAGGATCACGCTAAAAACCTCCGCAACAGGACTTCCCTTGGGTGGTTTAAAAGCAGCAATTTCCCCCTCAAAGGGCAAAGGGGTGTTGGGCCCTTTTTTCCAAAGTCCCTCCCTTTTTTCCCGGTCCGGGCGTCTTTTCAGACTCGAGCTAGGGCTGTTTTCTGAAGTTTCAGCCCCTAAGGGACATACTTATTCAATCGCTAATTTCTATGCTCCTAAAATTAACCAAATTCGCCTTTTTTTCCAGGGTGGAGGACCCCACTTGCTTTGCGCAGGGTCAAATTTTTCCCCTGTGGCGATTTTAATTTAAACTCTCCATCCCGCCCTTGACCTTTGTCGGGTGTTCGGCCTTTTCCCCCCTGTGTAATTTAATAAGGTTTTTAAACCGGTTTTTTTTTGCTACACAAATGAACTCTCTGATGTGTGGAGTTCCTGCCCCCCTGGAGAGAGGGGACTACACTTTTTTTTTTCCCCCCCCAAACCCAAAACCCATGGTCGCATCGACTAATGTACTACTCAACATTTGCTTTCCCCTTTTGCGACAGACTGTAGGTTTTGGCTCCCATTCTTCATCCGATCACGCGCCAAATGCACTGTGACTTAGCCCCCGCCTCCTTTCAGGCCCTCCATTCGCTTGGAGATTAAATGAAATCTTTTACAGGTTTCTCTGTGTTTGTCAGAATTGCAGTCCCGTATCAAGGATTCCAAGAATTCACTCGGTGACTCTACGTCTCCCCCGGTCAGGTGGAGGGTGAAGGGGTTGTACTGCGTTGGGATATCATTAAAAATGGGGGCGCGCTTAAAAAAAAGGGAAACGGCAAACAAACTTTTAGTCCCTATTAACTAAAATTACCCTTTGTTGAGACTTCCCACAAAAAATTTTGGCGCTGAGTTTCCCATCCCTTTGAGAACTGACGCAAAATCCCCCCTTTATATTCTTTTGGGTCTGGGGTAAGCACAATCGATACCGTCAAATTTGTGCTGGGTTACCCTTTTGGAAATAAAAAGCCGGGGAAAATTTTTAGCCCCGAGCTCTGAGGGACCCGAGGTTTTTCCCTATTTTTCCCACAGATAAAAAAAAAAAGAGGGGGGATTTGGGGGTTCCTTACTGGGGATTTCCTCGGGCCTTCCGGGAGTATTTTTCCAACCTATTTTAATTTCCCTCGCCAACTGCTTGCTTCCCACACGCGTCCTTCCAAAAGCCCCCGGAGGATTACCTTCGGAGAAAGTCACCCCCCCACTTGCCACCCGATGTACCCGGCCTCCCGGGAGGAGCCTTTCATAGGCCCGGGAAATGGATTCAGGGTTTTTGCCCTACCCCTCGGGTTTAAAAACCCAGGAAATGATTCAATACCCGCTAAATTTTTACAAGACCCCGCAAGAAGGGCCCCCTGCCCCCACTTTTTTCAAGTTTTTTAAATTTGGTTTCCCATTTTCCCCCCCTTTGCCCGTCCCTTTTTCAAAGCCCATAAACGCAGTTATCCCCAAAAAAGGGAAAAGGGCCCAAAACTCTGCCCGAGCTACCCGGGCCCAAATTTTGCTTATCAATTTTCGGATGCGAAAATTTTTTCGCCCAAAAAAGATTGCCTTTTAAGGCTGCCCCTCTCCTGGGTGGAAAAAATTTCACTTGGACCAAGTGGGCTTCTCCCCCGAGGGAGGCGAGGGACAACACCCTGAAGGGCGTTTTCGTTAATTAATCCTATTTGACATAAAAGGGCTCCCCCGTATTTTCCTGCTCTCACTCGACGCCGGAAAAAAGGCCTTTTACCGAAATTGACTGGGCCTTCCCCTTTTGGGCGTCTTGTCCCCTCTTGGGATAGGCCCCCACCCCCTTGCGGGAAAATATTCGCAACCCATACCCCTCTCCGGGAGCTAGGTGCGGGTCAATGGATCCCCTTTTTGGGCCCCCCTTTACTATCACCCAAAGGTACCGGAAAGGGGTGTCCTCTCTCCCCCCTCCTATATGCAAATGGGGGATGGAGCATCTATTTTCAGGGCCCTAGGAAGCGGATTTCTTCTATTTCCCCGGAATGTGTGGCAAAAAAAACAAGTGAAATGTTCTGCATTTGCGGGAAAGGGCTTGTTTTTATATGTCTTTAAACCCCATCATTCTTTACCCTCTATACCCGAAGGTTTTACAGGAATTTTGGTCCTTCAGTAAATTTTTAAAGTAAATATGTCAAAAGTTTTACGTTTTAACCCCTTTCCCTTGAGGGGGGAATTGGGGCCCCCACAGCTTAACGCAAATTTCTCGTTTTCCCGGGCCGCCACCTCAGTTTAAATACCTTGGGGAATCACATCCCCTCGGGAAACCCAAAGAGAACCCTTTTATCTAAACTTTTCCCCTTTATTGCGGGGCCCTCCAAAGGGGGGCCCCCCTAAAAGGGACAAGAAAGGGCTTCTCCCGGCTGGGTCCATTAATACCTGGGAAAAAGAACATCCTGCCCCGTTTTTCCTTTAAATCTTCCAAGGGAAACCCCGGGGCTAAAACCCCAAATCCTATTTTTAGGGTCTCCCCGGTCATCGTGCAGTTTTTTGGGGTGGAAAAGCCCCCCAGAGTTGCTTTAGAAAAAACATTTTACTTGGCCAAAAAAAGAAGGGGGCTTAGCCCCCCCAAACTTTTTGGCTTTTTACTAGCTGCCTAACCCCTCAGAAAACCTGAAATTTCTTCCATCCCCGCACACTCCTAAAATCTGGGTTCAAATTGAAACCCGGGATTTCATAGCTACCCCAAAAAACAGCTATACCCTGGCTGGGGGCCCGGGGTTTGGGTTTCCTTTGGGAATTTGTCTCTTTCTTTACTCCCTTGCTTGCACCAAAACCGTTTGGGGGTATCACCGAAAATATTTTCCCCCCCAATGAATAAAATTCAAAACTTTGGGGGGCCTTTTTACTCCCATCACAGGGAAAACCAGGCCTTCCCGAGGACCCCGAGAAATCTCGAATTTTAGGGGGGAAAGGGGAGAGGGAAAAATTTTGGGTCATGCAGGATGTCGGTGGGAGGCTTTTCCTAAAAACCCTATTGGGCTCTTGAAAATTTGGAAATGTAAACTTCCTTTTCCGATTTTTACTACTAAACAACTAAACAGTGCTTTCTTTGCCCATTTAAAATCTCCCCCTGGCTTTGTGCAGAGCTCCCAAAATCTTTGAATCTTTGGGGTTTGAAGAGGGGGAAAATAGTACCAAAACCTACCCTTTTAAGGTTTTTGATCTGGGTTAGTATCAGGGCGGATCCCCCCACAGACTTAGTTTTTCGGCAGCCCGGGGAAAAAAGATCTTGCGAGGAAAAATTTCCCCAGATGATGGAGAAAAAAGTTCCCCCTTTTCCCCGGGGAAAATCAGTTTTAGTAAGAATACAGGGAAAAAATTATAAAATAATTACCCGCTGGTTAGAGTGCCGAAACCTTTTTTCACAAAAATTTTTTCCCCGGTCTTTAAAACCCCTGTTGGCGTTGCTCAGGGAGGAGGGTACAATGCTCCACATATGGGGGGGAAAGCTCTTCCTTAAACCCCCTTTTGGCCCCAAAGGGAAATTTTCACGATTTTTATTGATTGTGGTGAAAGATTGCAAAAAAGGGCCCCGGGCCCTTTCCCCCTGTTATTCGAAAGCAAAATCATTACCCAAACCCCTGAAGGGACATTTTTCTCTCCCTTTTTTCTGAATTTCTGCGGGAAAACGGTTTTTTCCCCAGGGGTGGCGCTTTTACTCTCCCCCCCCCCCCTCAGGGAAAGGTTCAAAAAAAAAACATGGTTTGTAGGTTTTAAGGGGAAATTTAGATGTGGTCGCATACTGGGCTCGGAAACCCTTTTTTTACGGTGTGGAAAGACTGGTTTTTGTTTGCAAATCCCCGCATTTCTCATTTACTCCATAAAGAGGGCTTCGGGCCAAAGGGAAAAAATCATTACGGCTTTTTTTTTCTACCCTCTGCTGACGATGGGGTTTCTGACCTCGAATTTGGCCCCCCTTGTCCAGTTTGGTTTTTAAATTGTTTTGGGGTCGTTTGCCCCTTTTTAAATGAGGGTTTTTTTTGATCTTTTCTCCAAAACTTTGTATGGGCAATAAAGGGTTTTCTTTCTTTCCATCCAAAGAGATTGCTGGTCCCTATTCTTTTTAGCCTTTCCCCTTGAATTTTAGGGGAGAAATCTTAAGAAAATGTAATCATCCATACTTTATTTGGTTCACCCGATTTGATGTCCACGTGATAAATGTTCTTTAAATTTTCCCGTGCTCCCCGATTGATTTGTAATTTTTTTCAGCATCCAAATTTTTTTTTGTATTTTCTCCTAGTACTTTCTCTCTGCAGTTTTTATGGAAAACGATGAACCACTTTTTCTTTTGTACATTTCCCCACACTTTTAAATGTATTGATCTGTCTTGTATCATTGTTGCCTTTTCTACTGTAAAAACATGTTTCCTTTTTGCTTTTTTGAAAAAAATTCTCTTTTTTTGAATTTTCAAAAAAAAACCCCTTTTGCGGGGTCCCCCGTTTAACATTACATGTGGCAAAAAACCCCCTTTAAATTCAATTTGGGGACGAATATCTGGTCTCAAAAACCAGTTTTTGGTGTGTTCCGGACCCAATCGACTTCTGGGTATCCAAATGGGGCGAATTTGGCCCGGGCTCGCTCGAACCCCCTTAAAAGGTGTTGTCCTGCAAGCAGCCCGCGTCATATCTGAGCGGAACCCTTCCGCACAGCTGGAGGGTCATTACAGACAAACATCCCGGGTTTCCCAGATAATGTGGATCGTTTGACTTTCATCAAGGGGAATCAGGATTTGGTCTCTGATGATGTTGTGGCTCCAATTGCCGAGGTCACCGATTAGTTGCCGGTCTACTATACATTCCTCTTCAAACAGAAATGGTCCTCTTGAAAAACGTATTTTTAAAATGATCATTTCTTACTGCAATTTTTATTCTCTTTTCCCAACAGTTCATTTTGCTGGTTTTGCTGTGAGGAGACTGTAAAAGACACCAAGGTTTGATGACAAAACCATATTCCATTTACTCACTTCATCTTTAGAATTTTTCGCATTGTCAATGGTTTTGGGGGTCATGGTGTGTGAGTACAGCTATAATCATGGTCATTTGGAACAGAAATGTGGCTTCTAAGTGGCATTTCTCCCTCACAATTTTTAACAGTGGCTGAGAAGTCATTTTTATAATTTTTTGGGGTCATGGTGCTGTGAGATACAGCAATAATCATGGTCCTTTGGAACAGAAATGTGGCTTCTAAGTGGCATTTCTCCCTCACAATTTTTAACAGTGGCTGAGAAGTCATTTTTATAATTTTTTGGGTCATGCTGCTTTGAAATGCAGCAATACTACAGGTCCTATTCTAAAAAATGTGGTTTTTAACAGATATTTGTTCTTCACAATTGTCATAAGTGGCTCAAGGGTCATGTTTTGAATTTTTGGGGGCATTTTGCTGTGAAATGCAGCTATACTACAGGTCCTATTCTAAAAAAAATGTGGTTTCTAACAGACATTTGTTCTTCACAATTGTCAAAAGTGGCTCAAGGGTCATGTTTTGAATTTTGGGGGGCATTTTGCTGTGAAATGCAGCTATACTACAGGTCCTATTATAAAAAAAAATGTGGTTTCTAACAGACATTTGTTCTTCACAATTGTCAAAAGTGGCTCAAGGGTGATGGCGCTGTCAAAAACAGGAATAGGTAGGACACTGTTAATGGACACATATTGCAAAAGGATTGTTTTTGCAAGTTCTTTAACAGAGCTAGCAATCTCTGTAGTGAGAAAACCCCATTTAATACATTTTAAAAAAGAGAAAAAAAGTGGGGTGGGATTCCATCCTATTTTAAAATGTGTTTTCTAGAATTAATCTACTAAAAAACGGGCATGCACAAATTAGCTGATACAATTTTTCCCCTAAATTGTACAAGGGAGGTACAGGAAGACTTGAACAGATGTAGGTTACCCAGGACAGGTATAGTCATATTCCAGTTCAACTAAAAAGGTGGTTGAAAGACTCCTTTATCCTGCACTTTTTTAAATGTGGGGGTCATGCAGGTTTGGGGCTCATGCTGCGTTCCAGGACAGGGATATTAAATGTCCAGTTCAAGTAAAATTATGGTTCAAATCATACTGCCTTCTGGTACTTTTTAATTTGTGGGTCATGCAGGTTTAAGGGTCAGGCTGTGGTACAAGACAGGGATAGTGAATGGTCGAGGACTTTTTTTCTGTGGCTTTAATAACCTAAGTGTGTTTTCCTAAGATGTAGCACGTATCCATTTGATGTTGTGGATGTTAATTCCAGCTTCTCCAGCCCTGTTTGGGTGTAAGAATGAAGGTGTTGTTGCTCTCCCATAGACTTTAATGGTCATCGGCGATAATCTATTATCGACTATCGGATATCTTATTGATAATTGACGATATCGACTATCGACCCGATGACGATAGTCAACGTAATCGCTCATTACTAACCATGAATACCATTCTCCATCAATTATTTGCAGAGTTAGTGTACTATTATCAGTGATTACAAACACAGCAGGCTAGAAATAAAATAAAAGCCCTTAGAATAACATGTTGGTGAATAGAAATTATGGTAGTGATCTTGCTTGATGCACAAGTCCCAGTGAGACGTGTCGTGTTCTGGCTATTGCTGTATGTCAAATAAGGGCTGACCCACTGACCTATATTTTTCTGAACAAAAAATAACGTACAATATCAAAATATAAAAAATTTATTTTGTAAGATTCTAATTGCAAAAAAATAAAATTGAAAATTTTTTCATTAGAAATTCAACCCAGTGAGCTGCCTTAATCGCTATAGAGAAGAACAGAAGCTCATAAATGTCATTCTCTGTCAGGGCTAGGCTGTGCTCAGGCTGCAGGGAACAACAGGCTGCAGCAGCTGATCAGCGACCCCACCCTGATACATTTGCTGCTGGCAGCTCTGTGAGTGACAGAGGCCCAGCCACTCCGGACAGGAGGCGTGTCCCACCAGCCAATGGGAGGACCCGGAGGCCGCTCCAATCAGCTACAGGGGCGGTATCCAGGAATCCCATTTAAACTCCCTGAAGGCTGAGTGCAGCGCCTGTGATATTCCTGGCTACCTTGTGTTACTTGTTCTTTATATTGTGTTTTGCTTATCCGTATACCTGACCTCGGCCTGTTCTCCTGACCCCGGCTTGTCTCCTGATTTTGTACCTCGCTCCCGTTCGTGTTTTGACCTCGGCTTGTTTACGTTTATCCCTCTGGTTTTGATTTGTGGCTTGGCGTTCCTGATTTGGTATTGACCCGGACTGACTGACTATTCCTCCTCCTGGCGGCCCCAGCACTCTAGCAGCGCAGGGACTGTCGCCCAGTTGCCGTCTGCCGCCTAGGGCAGCACGTCAAGTAGGCAGGGACAGTGGGCTGGGGTCCAGTCAGGGCTCACTGCACCTCCCTTGACGTGACATTCTCACTTTTAAATTTTTCTCTTTCTACTACGTCACAATGCTCTTCCTGTGTCAATCTCAACTTGTGGTTAGAATATTGCAAGAGATAAGAAGCTATTACTGTCAATCATAGTTAAGAACTATTACATTTATATTCTGCTACTTAACTTCTCTATAGAGTATAATTCGTTGAGTTGATTTTCTAATGGAAAATTAAAGGGAAGTATACATACAGTGCCTTGTGAAAGTATTCGGCCCCCTTGAACTTTTCAACCTTTTGCCACATTTCAGGCTTCAAACAAAAAGATATAAAATTTTAATTTTTCGGTGAAGAATCAACAACAAGTGGGACACAATTTTGAAGTAGAATGAAATTTATTGGATATTTTAAACTTTTGTAAAAAAATAAAAAAAACAAAAAAGTGGGGCGTGCAAAATTATTCGGCCCCCTTAAGTTAATACTTTGTAGCGCCACCTTTTGCTGCGATTACAGCGGCAAGTCGCTTGGGGTAGGTCTCTATCAGTTTTGCACATCGAGAGACTGAAATTCTTACCCATTCTTCCTTGGCCACAGCTGGAGCTCAGTGAGGTTGGATGGAGAGCTTTTGTGAACAGCTGGAGCTCAAAGAGGTTGGATGGAGAGCATTTTTTGAACAGCTGGAGCTCAGTGAGGTTGGATGGAGAGCATTTGTGAACAGTGGAGTCAGTGAGGTTGGACGGAGGCGTTTATGAACAGCTGGAGCTCAGTGGGGTTTGGGATGGAGAGCTTTTGTAAGCAGCTGGAGCTCAGTGGGGTTTGGGATGGAGAGCGTTGTGAGCAGCTGGAGCTCAGTGAGGTTGGATGGAGACCCTTTGTGAAAAAACTGGGCTCAGTGAGGTTGGAATGGAGAGCGTTTGTGAACAGTGGAGCTCAGTGAGGTTGGATGGGGGAGGGGTTTGTGAACAGCTGGAGCTCAGTGAGGTTGGATGGAGAGCGTTTTGTGAACACTGGAGCTCAGTGAGGTTGGATGGAGAGCGTTTGTAAAACACTGGAGCTCAGTGAGGTTGGATGGAGAGCTTTTTGTGAGCAGCTGGAGCTCAGTGAGGTTGGGATGGAGAGCGTTTGTGAGCAGCTGGAGCTGAGTGGGTTGGATAGAGAGCGTTTGTGAACAGCTGGAGTCAGTGAGGTTGGATGGAGAGGGGTTTGTGAGCAGCTGGAGCTCAGTGAGGTTGGATGGAGAGCGTTTGTGAAAAAACTGGAGCTCAGTGAGGTTGATGGAGAGCGTTTGTGAACAGCTGGAGCTCAGTGGGGTTGGATGGAGAGCGTTTGTGAGCAGCTGGAGATCAGTGAGGTTGGATGGAGAGGGTGTTGTGAACAGCTGGAGCTCAGTGGGGTTTGGGGATGGGGGAGCGTTTGTGAGCAGTGAGCTCAGTGCGGTGGATGGAGAGCGTTTGTGAGCAGCTGGAGCTCAGTGCGGTTGGATGGAGAGCGTTTGTGAGCAGCTGGAGCTCAGTGAGGTTGGATGGAGAGCGTTTGTGAACGCTGGAGCTCAGTGAGGTTGGATGGAGAGCGTTTGTGAGCAGTGGTGGAGCTCAGTGAGGTTGGATGGAGAGCGTTTGTGAACAGCTGGAGCTCAGTGAGGTTGGATGGAGAGCGTTTGTGAACAGCTGGAGCTCAGTGAGGTGGGATGAAGAGCGTTTTGTGAGCTGCTGGCGCACCGTGAGGTTGGATGGAGAGCGTTTGTGAGCAGCTGGAGCTCATTTGAGGTTGGATGGAGAGCGTTTGTGAGCAGCAGTTTTCAGCTCTTTCCCAGATTCTCGATTGGATTCAGGTCTGGACTGTTGACTCGGCCATTCTAACACCTGGAGACGTTTATTTGTGAACCTTCCATTGTAGATTTTCCTTTATGTTTGGGATCAATGTCTTGTTGGAAGTTAAATCTCCGTCCCAGTCTCAGGTCTTTTGCAAGGCACTGTATATATTCAAATTGATGTGTAATAAATGCAAATTTCACAGTATGAAAAAAGTGTCAAATAGTGACAAATCTTAAAATCAAATTTCAGGCCTTTGAATATCAGGAAATATCAAATATCAAATTACATAACTATAGGGGCAGAATTAACTCCTCCTACCTTGTTTTAAGCAATAATTTCATATGCAAAAGGGCATATATAGAAAGCACAGGTTACTGTGCACATCGGTATCTTTTACATCGATGTGCGCCTGCCCAACAATCAATCACACAGCGGCTGACAATAACAAAGGTTCACAGAGCTGTTTTGCGCAGCCCCTCTATAGAAAGTGATAGTTGGGAAAAAAGATTGATTGGGATAGAATTAAAATTGGGTGATAGTAAGATGGAAGTAGATGATAGATAGATAGTAGTGGTTTGAGTGATGTTTGGGGATAGATGTGGATAGATAGAAGATATGAGAGGGGTTTAGTAATGATATGAGAGTGATAAAGATAGAAGTAGATAGTAGATAGTGATAGAATGGATGATAGATTAAATAGATTAGATTAAGTTAGATAGTTTTGGATAGATAGATAAAAGTAGTAGAAGATAGAAAAGGATAGATAGATAGAATGGTAGTAGTGATTAGGAAGATAGATAGGGGATAAATAGTAGATAGATAGATGATTGAGATAATAGTATGGATGTGATATGGATGATATGTTATGAATAGATAGATATGGATAGTTAATAGGAAAAAGATTTAAAATAGATAGAGTTTAGCTAGATAGTAGTGGTAGAAGGGGATAGATGATAGTGTAGTTGATAGATAGATATGGTAGATATAGATAGATAGATAGGGGGATAATAATAGATAGATAGTAGATAGTAGTAAAGAAGGGAAGATGATAGAAGATAGTTGGGATGGGTAGATATCGGATAGATAGTAGATGATAGTATGCAATAGGAGATTTATTTTGAAGAAATGTAGATAGATAGGGGATAGATAATGATAGATAGGGGATAGGTAGTTTGGGGATAGAAAAAAGGATAGATAGATAGAAAATAAAATTGACAGTTAGATAGATAAAAAATGAAAATTTAATGTAGTAAAGAAATTGATATAAAAAATAGTTTATGAATTTGGTACTTAGATGGAGGGAAGATAGGTAGGGATAAATAGAATAGATAGATAGATGATAGATAGGGGTAGATAGATAGATAGATAGACGATGGAGATAATAGATGATAGATAGAAAATTAGATGGGGGGGTAGATAGATAATAGATAGATGGGATAGATAGATAATTGATGGGGGGTGATAATAATTAAGGGGGTAAAGAATAGATGTTAGATAGATATGGGTACTTAGGAGGGAGGGATAGTAGGTAGGGGAAAATAGATAGATAGATAGATAGATAGATATGAGATAGATAGATATAGATAGATAGATAGATAGTAGATAGTAGATAGATATAGATAGAAAATTAGATGATGTAGAAGATAGATAGATGATTAGAATAATAGATATGAGAAGATAGATGATAGATAATATGGATAACAGTAAAAATAGTAGGGAAAAAGGGATAGATAGATAGATAGATAGATATGAGGTAGATAGATAGAGAGCTAAATAAAAGATAGATAGATAGATAGATAGATGTAGATTGGATAGTGATAGGGGGTAATAGATAGATAATAGATAGATAGAATACAGATAGGAGATAGATGATAGATAGAATAAAGTAGAAAATTTAAAATGGGGGGGAAAAGAAAATAATAGATAGATAATTAGATGGAGGGGTAGATAGATAATTAGATGGAGGTAAAGAATAGATGTATAGATAGATATGAGGTACTTAGATGGAGGGATAGATAGGTAGGGGATAAATAGATAGATAGATAGATAGATAGTAGTTGAGATAGTTTTGAGATAGATAGATATAGAATAGATAGAATGATAGATAGATAGATATAGATAGATAGTTTGAAAGATAGAAAAGAAGATAGTAGATAGATATAAAATAACAGATATGATAGATGAATGGGATAGATAGTATTAGTAGATATATGAGGTAGAAATAGGGGGAAAAAATAGATAGTAGATAGATAATGAATATAGATAGGTAATATGTTTAAGTAGATAGTTTTAAGATGATTTGCGATAGTTTGATTGGGAAAATTAATAGGGATAGGTAGATAGGGGATAAATAGATAGTAAAGATAGAAAAAGTAGATGATAGATATGGGATAGGTAGATATGGGATAGTTGATAATAGATAGAATTGAAGATAGGAGATAGTAAAAGATAGATAGATAGATAGATAGATAATTAGATGGAGGGGTAGATAGATAATTAGATGGGGGGTTTTAAAGAAATTGAGGGAGGTAAAAAAATAGAGTTTGATAGATTAGGTACTTAGTGGGGGGAAAAGATAGGGGGGGATAAATAAATAGATAGTTTGGATAGTAGATGATAGTAGATAGATTTAAAGATAGATAGATATGAGATAGATAGATATAATAGATAGATATGAATAGAAATATGAGATAATGTGATATTAGTTTTGAAAATTTAGAGGGGGGTAGATGATAATTAATTAGATGGTGGGGTAGATGAAGGGTAATATGAGGTTTTAGATGAGGGAAAGATGGTAGGGGTAAATAAAGATTGGAGGTAAAGTAGATAGATAGATAAAGGATAGATAGATAAGATAGAAGATAGATAGATGTTTGATAGTAGAATGACAGATAGATGGGAGATAGATAGATAGATAGATAATAGATAGATAGTAGAAAAAAATTAGATGGGGGGATAAATAGATGTTAGATAATATGAGGTACTTGATGGTGGAGGGATAGATAGATAGATAGATACATAGATAATAGGGGGTTGAAATAAAGAAGATAGATAAAAATGATATGGGTTGATAGTGTGGGGATAGTAAGAAAATAGATGATAAGTTATTGTGTATCCTCTCCCTGTATCCAGTGGCTTGTAGTAATACATAGGATTCCCTATATCCTAGCCACAGCCCTCGATGCTCTCACAAATGCTATGTAAATGTAAAGCACTGGCTCCTCCACGGTCCCTCTTAAAGCCCCGTTGGTATGCCCCCCCACCCCTTTTTCCCCTTTCCCTTCTTCTTTTCCTCATCCCCCCCCTTACTCCCGGCACTGGGGACTCGGCTCACACTCATTTTTGTGGTTACTTTCATGTTGATTTACTTTATTTCTTTTCATTTATCCTGCCATTTACTTGCACTATTTATTTTATGGATTTACTTATTCCTTTATTGATTTACTCATTTGTCCCACATTGGCCTCCTTTCCCCACCTTTCAAATTACTAGGGTGGGTAAACGAGGCTAATCATTCTCAGCTGATTTACAGTTTTCCAAAGGACCGCTGCTCTTATATGTGATCTAGGGCTCACCTACACTGGGAAACCGGCGTCTATTGTAACGAAGTGTGATTTGGGTAAACTTTCATGTCCTATGTACAATGCTCTTATATTCGATCCCACCACTTGATTGTATATGGCGGTCTACAAACCTCTACATTGTTCTTCATATATTATTTTGCATCCTGTTATTTACATTTAAAATTTGAAGAAAACCAAATAAAATATGTTAAAAAAAAAAAAAAAAAACACTGGCTCCTATCGAAGTCGGCTCTATACCTGCACTTGGCTGAGAAGTGTTCCGATAATTAGAAAGTTCTTGGCTGTCGGTAATTGGGCAGGAGCTTATGCCCTGTGCTTTCACAGTCACAGCATGAGGCAGGTGTCATTGCTGCGGTGACTGCCATCAATCACTGGCGCATGTGTCCTGTACAGCTGACAGCAGAGCTGCTCACATCGCCTCCTATTATCACAGCATTACTTATGGAATTATAGTGCACGGATAATGCATCTCATTACATGACGCCGAGAGCAAAACGCTCAACCTGTCTCATCCCATTACTGGCAGGCAGTGTTCTGGGGTGTCCAATGCTGCACATAGAGGAAAGCAAGGACAGAGGAGGAGACATGTTCTGTACTGTGGAAAATGTGACATAAAATGCATCAGATTTCTGGTATATTCCTTGCATTACAGAATGATGGATGTTTAAAAGAGTTACCTACAGCTATTTCATGCTGTCATTTGGGCAGCTTAAAGTAGCCGACTGGTTCCCTTTAAATATGTTGGGAGAGGTTTGTGGGAACAGAACTAGGACTCTGCAGCACCCAATGGATGTAGTGTTCCTCAAGTCACACCCGATTCACTGAGCCTTGCAATATGAAAGGGATTAATGTTATGCCATTGCAGTTAATTCATCTGCATACAGATGTTTATGGGTGTTTGCCCCTCATCAGTGCAGAGAGGTCTATGTGAAATGAAGACCCTGATCTGTTTAAAGACAAAGTTTACCTAAGTGAAATACTATTACCACTGTACTACCATATTGTTGCTGTTGCAAGACTAAGTTGAGTCCTTAAAGAGACAATAACTTTTGTGCTGACATTGGGTATTCTGGGACTGAACCCTTGCATTTACATGTTCATGACCCATTGTGGTTGGTAGCAAATTTCATGAAAGATAGTAGCTTTGAGATTTTGAGGACCCATAGTGTTAAGGGGCACAACTGCACAAATTTGCTGTTGCAACCCCAAAGGGTGCCTTAGTGGGGAATACTGACAGTAGCCACCTGGACACCCACATTCTTAGTGGGGAAAAAACCAGTACCCCGGGACATCCAAGTCTTTAGGGGGAAAAAACTGATGATAGCCACCTAGATACCCACAGTTGTAGTGGGGAAAACTGATGGTAGCCACCTGGGCCCCCCACTGTGTGGTGGGAAAAACTGTGGTACCCCCGGGGCACCCACTGTCGAAGGGGGGAAAAACTGAGGGTACCCCACCGGGGACCCAGCGTAGGGGAATTGATGTAGACCTGGGCCCCCACGTCTTTGGGGGGGAAAACTGATTACCCCCGGGGCACCACTGTCGTAGTGGGGAAAACTGATGGTAGCCACCTGGGCACCCACTGTCGTAGTGGGGAAAACTGATGGTAGCCACCTGGGCACCCACAGTCTTAGTGGGGAAATCTGATGGTAGCCACCTGGGCACCCAGGTAGTGGGGAAAAAACTGGGAAACCCTGGGCAACCCACATCGAGTGGGAAAATCTGTGGTAGCCCCCTGGGCCCCCAGTCATGTGGGGAAACTATGGTAGCCACCTAGACCCCACGCATAGGGGGAAAAAACCCGATGGTAGCCCCGGCACCCACTTTGACAAGTGAAAGGGATTCCTTTGTGATCAACCTGACCCCCATTAAATAACTGCTCAAAGGGGAGTAAAATGGTCTGCAGCAGAAAACCAAAGAAGCTTACTTGCACTCAAAGGGGAAAACCCACACAGCAATTTGAAAATGCTACCCAAAAACCGACGACATTTTCAAACTACTGGACCGCGCCATACTGACGGCTTTATGAGCATTTTTTTTGCACAAAAACCGGTAGTTGAATTTCGTATTCCCAGCGACCCAGTACATTGGGGTTGCAAGAATCTGACTCTCACGGAATATAGAACATGTTCTATATTCCAATGGTTGGTTTTTGTTTTAGGAAAACTTCAGTATAAAAAGACAGTGCTGTATAAACTACTGAAAGGATTTTCTATTGAAATCTACACAGCGCAGGGTATAGTCGTTTCTTCAGTGGATTCAAAATAATGAATCTGCTGAAAGACTTACCAAAATCCTGTGCTGTGTAGACCTAGTATAAGGGTGCAGTCACCGAAAGCCCCTTTTGCCCTCTGGTAAAAAAAAAAAGCAACTTTAAAACAGATTATTGCAATCATTATTAAAAATGATGACAAGCTTCACAGGGGTTGTCTGGGTTATTTTAATAAACTATTTAAAGAATACTTCTACCCTGATTAAAAAAAAGCAACTTGTAGCTCTGGAAGTGAACGATTCGAAAGGTGACGTCGGGAAGTTCCATGTGACCACTGTAAGCAATCAGTGACTGCAGTGGGGACGTTCCATTTGGTCAGATCTGGGAGTCAACAGAAGACAGAAGCAGATGGCGGACAGCAGCAGTGCTGGAAGAAAGGCTAGAGGGGAGGGGAGTAGAAGCTTTTTATTTTATCAGGTCAGCAGTATCCTAAAAATAGTTCATTAAAATGACTTGGACCACTCCTTTAACATCTGATCTGTGACTCCTGTGAGTGTATTTAAAGGGGTGTTTCCATCTTACAGTTAAATGCTATGTCTGCTATGCCTTTAATTGAAAAGGGTTGGGGCAACTCACCCCACTTATCTAGGGGATGGATCCCCGAAAGACTTTGTTGAGAATGGAGAGTAGTTTGCACTTGTGCACTGCTCTCCATTCTGTTCTATGGAAGTTCCAGGTACAGCGAAACACACTGCTCACCTGTACTGGGAACTCATATAACAAAATTGAGAGTCTTTCACAAGCATGACCTAATCTCCATTCTGTACTGAGACTTTTGGGGGCCTGTTCCCTAAACAGGTACGGGTTCCAGAGGTGGGACATGCCCCTATCACACTTTGATGGCAAGTCCTCTCAACATCGGTCAAAAGTCAAGATGGGAACATCCCTTTAAATGTTTTTATCCTTTACCCATATAGATAATCATGCTTGTCTTACCTCTCGTACTTGCCCTGGTTGTGCTATATTAAAATTATTTAATCAATAAGGAAGATTTCCATAACTGGACTCCCCTCAATCCCAATGGATTGCCTATTTTGGTGCGGAATTTCACCTTTTCTACGACACTTCAACCAATTTTCCACCCTCTTTTTACTGCAATGAAGAAGAAAATCCCGGGTAGGCTTTGACCATACAGAAGCAAAGAAAATAGGTCCATCCACAGCTGGACCCTCTCTCTTTAAAGGGAGTGTCATCCATATTTTTTTTTAATAATTAAACTGAGTTACTAGTACATGGTCTTTTCTTTTTAGCTGCTTTCATTTTCTGATTGTAGATTGATTAATTCTGTTGTCTGTATAGGATTATGGAGGCGGCCATCTTGCCTGACCTGCTTTTAACAACATTTAGAGATATGCTTTACAGTAGCTTCATGTACTTAGGAGCCTGTGAACAGGAGCATTGACTTCTATAGGAGAGTTTTCTAGGCTCTGTGACCTGGGAAGAAGTCAGTGTACAGGGAGGGGAAGAGGGTGAACTGTGACATCTCCTATTGTGACTGGTGGATCCTGTGTTATTGAAACACATTGGTGTCACCTTTCAGTGTAATTCTGCCTGTTCTGATATTAAGGAGACTGCTGAAAAGTTTTCTCTACAGAACAGGAAGTGTCAGACAATTACTAGGCCTAATGGCCAAAGTGAAAACTGTAAGATTTCAGTATTTTTTTAAAATATTGATGGTGATATGGGAAATAAAATAAACAGTACCAGAAATTTTTAAATATGTTTTACATAAAAAGATTAGTTAAGTAATAATTTTTAATGTCATATTTTGAAAACTTTTTTTTCCTGTTCGGTGTTTAGTTTACGGTATCATTTATATTATATTCTAATAACTCTGACTTTTATGGATGCGGCTATCCCAATTATGTGTAACTCTTTTTTTTTTCCATTTGTAAAATTGCAAAAGGGTGTGATTTCAACTTTTAATATGTTAGTATTCTTTATACTTTTAAAACTTTCTTTTTTATTTGAATATTTAGGACGACATGTAGGAACATTGGCGCTGACAGACCAGTTCTAAATCACTTTAAGGTAGTGTAGAATGCAAATAGTAGTAGTTGATTGGCACCAGTCGATAATGTAGTAAAGAGAATTTTCAATTTATTGGAAACAATTAAAAGCAAAACAAAGGATCCAACAAAGCAACCGTGTGTACAAGTATGCTCAGAGGGGTTTTTTATGCAGCAGCTGCAATCCATACATACAGGTGCAGTGAAGCCCTACCAAATCTGGTCAGGCACCACCTTTACCTGGTCTGGCTGTTCTTCTGCAGGTCATACATACAGGGCAGTGTAAGCCAATACCACAAGTCTGGCTCAGGCACCCCCTTTACCCTGGTCTGGCTGTTCTTCTGCAGTCATACATACAGGGCAGTATAGGCCAATCCCACAAGTCTGGCTCAGGCACCCCCTTTTACCCCGGCTGTTCTTCTGCAGGTCATACATACAGGGCAGTGTAGAGCCAATCCACAAATCTGGCTCAGGCCCATTTTTAAACCTGGTCTGGCTGTTTTCTGCGGTCATACATACAGGGCAGTGTAGAGCCAATCCCACAAGTTGGCTCAGGCCCCACCTTTACCCTGGTCTGGCTGTTCTTCTGCAGGTCATACATACAGCAGGTATAGGGCCAAATACCACAAGTCTTGCTCATGCACCCCCTTTACCCGGGTCTGGCTGTTCTTCTGAGGTCATACATACAGGGCAGTGTAGAGCCAATACCACAAGTCTGGCTCGGGCACCACCTTTACCTGGTCGGGCTGTTCTTCTGCAGGTCTACATACAGGCAGTGTTAGAGTCCAATCCACAAGTCTGGCTCAGGCACCACCTTACCCTGGTCTGTTTCTTCTGCAGGTCAAAACATACAGGGAAAGTGTAGAGCCAATACCACAAGTCGGGCCCTCAGGCACCACCTTTACCCTGGTCGGGCTGTTCTTTCGCAGGTCATACATACAGGCAGTGTAGAGCCAATACCACAAGTCTGGCTCAGGCACCACCTTTACCCTGGTCTGGCTGTTCTTCTGCAGGTCATACATAAGGCAGTGTAGAGCCAATACACAAGTCTGGCTCAGGCACCACCTTTACCCTGGTCTTGTTCTTCTGCAGGTCATACAAAACAGGTGCAGTGTAGGGCCAATACCACAAGTCTGGCTCGGGCCCACACCTTTACCCTGGTCTGGCTGTTCTTCTGCAGGTCATACATACAGACAGGTAGAGCCAATACCAAAAGTCCTGGTTCAGGGCACCACCTTTTAAACCCTGGTCTGGCTGTTCCAACTGTTCTGCGCCTAGACTTGGCGTCAATGAATCATAAATGTGTCTGCTTCTATGAATGTGGCACAATGCTCCCAGATTCGTACCCAAATTTATTAAAAATGTCGTGGGATTTCCGCCAAGTAAATCATTATGCAGGGCTTCTCACAGTGGGAAAAGTCATTTTTTTCAGTTGCCATTCTGGGGAGGGGATCAATTATGTTCAAGGCACCCAACAGGGTTTATTTTGGATTTTAGATTGCACAGGTGATGTAAATTTTTGTCAGTGCATTTTGTGAGAGATCCTGAAAACATGACCTGTTGGTGGGTCTTGAGGACTGGAGTTGGGGAACACTGCTCTAGGGTACCTGGCCATTAGGAGGTGCGATCGCTTGTAAACCTTTCTACATTAAATAAAAAATGCAGAAGGATGTACCAAGATGGTGGTTCTATTACTTCCTGCCTTAAACAGGAAGTAATTGAAAAGATTATATAGAAGCCTTTTTTAGGCTTGCAGCTGCCATGGTAACTGATCGGAACCCTCTGATCTCATTACAGGGGTACAGAGAGGAGTGAGGAATGGTGCTGAGCACTGTTCCTCATTCATTTAGACACAGTTAGAAATTTTAGACACCGAAACAGCAGGAATCATAGCTGGCTCCATTCCCTGCTGTTAGCAACAGGTGTCTGCTGTAATAATCAGCCAGCACCCTCCATGTATTGCATGGACTCAGTGAGTTCTATACCACCTACACCTACACACTTCCATACACTTCTCCATATTACCTTACCAGCATTATGATGTACAAGTACACCAAATATTGATAAGAGGATAGTTTTTTAGTAAAATATTATTATAAAAATCTTTGGACTAGAGACATAATTTAAGGACCAAATTGCACCAAATGATAAAAATAATCTATGAGTTGTGGAGTAATAAAAATCAGTTAAAAGCCAGACAGAAAGTTTTTGAAGTAATATATTAAGTTATTTATTTTTTTAAATATCCAGTTCCTAGGGACAGAGGAAACTAGAATTAAAATAGGGACCATCCTTCCAATACAGCGACACTTAGCATGTATTTGTCTGAGTGCCAGGTTCACCCACTTTTTTGTGTGCTACCCTATATCTATGGAAGATGGCTGGACTATTGTCCAAATCAAAGGGGTATTCTCATCATGTTGTTTTACAGAGCCTGCTCTTCACAGCCGGTTTTAGGCTCCCGATTCCTGTTCAAGCTGTGGGTGGTTCTACAGCTTCAGGCTCCCACTTCCTGTTGAGGCTGTGGGCGGTTCTACAGCTTCAGGCTCCCAATTCCTGTTCAAGCTGTGGAAGGTTCTTCAGTTTCAGACTTCCACTTCCTGTATAGGCTGTGGGAGGTTCTACAACTTCAGGCTCCCACTTCCTGTTCAGGCTGTGGGCGGTTCTACAACTTCAGGCTCCCACTTCCTGTTCAGGTTGTAGGCGGTTCTACAGCTTCAGGTCCTGATTCCTGTTCAGGCTGTGGGCGGTTCTACACCTTCAGGCTTCCACTTCCTGTTCAGGCTGCAGGCGGTTCTACAGCTTCAGGCTCCCACTTCCTGTTCATATTGTGGGCGGTTCTACAGCTTCAGGTCCTGATTCCTGTTCAGGCTGTGGGCGGTTCTACAGCTTCAGGCTTTCGATTCCTGTTCAGGCAGTGGGTGGTTCTACAGCTTCAGGCTCCTGATTCCTGGTTATACTTTGGGCAGTTCTAGAGCTTCAGACTTCCAATTCCTGTTCAGGCTATGGACGGTTCTACAGCTTCAGGCTTCCGATTCCTGTTCAGGCTGGGGGTGGTTCTATATCTGTGAATGACATTTCAGCTGTGCTATTCCTAGCAGAATCTGTTAGAGAGACATTGGTGATGGAGGGGCTGTAACAACAGGACAGAAAGCTATAAAGCTCTTAAGGGTTAAAATTTGTCCAGAGAAAGATAAAAAAAAGCTCCCATGCTGCTGATAAGACACAGCAGGAAGTGTCATATCTGCCCCATCTACTGCTAGAGCAAAGAAAGGTGGTCAGAAACCTTGGAGAGCTTGTGTACACAAGAAGGAGATTAGAGCTGCTTTAACTCTAAAATGAAGCAAAACCAGAGCAGCAATGTATTTGGTAATAAGCCTTATTATTTACCTTTGTCTACCTGTTTCAAGCTGTTCAATGTGGTGAGAATACCCCTTTAAGCACTTATCACCATTTATCTCATTCCTGCCTCCACATAGAGTGTAAGCTCTTATGACTAGGGCCCTTGATTTGTTTATGGGTTTGGTTCTATATAATGTTCGGTTCTGTCTGTTCCTATACGCTTTGCATTGTGTAGGGCTGCGGAGTATATAAAGATTATTTTTGTACATAGTCTTCCCTGACAGTATTCAGGGCTTTTTTTTTAGTTTTATTTCTCAGCAGAACACAGCAGGAAACTGAGCAACATTGTGAAAATGATATTATTATCAGTCAGAGATAAGGACATAAAGGCGCGGAGTTCCCTTGTAAACTCTATCTCTATGGGAATGATAATAACTGTCTAGAATCCTCCCCGTGAAGTCGCACATAGGAAGGTTGTGTGACAATCTCCTTGCACCTCACAGCTGCGTGATCCAGACCTAGTCTTGTGAAGCAAATCAAATGCCAGATCTATATATATATATTTACTGCATAAATATTTCTTGTATATCATCTATGACCGGACTGCCAATTTAATTTTTTCCCCGCGGGAAACCCACTGACCTTTAGATGATTTAAAGGATGGTTTTTATGTATCAATTCGGGGCCCGCTGCCCAAAAATTAATGCATATTCATCTATTTTTTAAAAGATCCAAAAAGAAGTTCTGTGATATATAGGGTTTTTTATATAGAGGAGGGGGAGTAAATCTGTGATAGATAGGGTTATATGAAAAGGGGGAAGGGGAAAGAAAAAAAGTTTGGGTTTTAAATAGGGTTATTGATAGGGGGGGAGGAGCGGGGAGGTCGGGTGATATATGGGAGTTTTTAGAAAGGGGAAGAAGCTAAAGGTCTTTTTTGGTTTTATGGGGTTTAAATTATGATAGAGGGGCAAGCTGGCTCGTGATATATAGGGTTATATGATAGAGGAGGGAAACTGACCCTTCGTGATTATTATAGGGTTTTTTATATAGAGGAGGGGACTGGAGCTCTGTGATTTGGGTTATATGTAAAGGAGAACTGAGCTCTGGGGATATAAAGGGTTAAAATGATAGAGGGAGAGAAGCTAGCTCTGTGATAAAAGGGGGTTATTTGATAGAGGAGAGGGGCTGACCCGTAAAATATAAGGGTTATATAAAAAAAGTGGAGGGGAAAGTAGCTCTGGGGTAAAAATGGGGTTTAAATAGGGATAGGGGAGAGGAGCTGAGCTCTGTGATAAATAGGGTTATATGATAGGGGGGGAAAAACCCTAAACTCTGTGATATTTTGGGTTTATATGATAGAGGAAGGAGCTGAGTCTTGGAAAATTGGGGGGTTTAATTAAATGAGGAGGGAAGCTGAGGCTCTGGGGTTATACAGAGGGTTTTATGATAGAGGGAAGGGGCCTGAGCTTGTATATATGGGGTTAAAAGATGAGGGAGAGAAGCTGGCTCAAAAAATTTTTGGGGTTTTTATAATGGGAAGGAGCGGGAGCTCTGGGATATATAGGGTTAAATGAAAGGGGAAAAGAGAAGCTGAGCTCGGTAAATATATAGGGTTATAGGGATAGGGGAGAGGGGGCTGAGCTCTGTGAATATGGGGTTATTGATAGGGGAGAAAAGCTGGTCTTTGTGAAAAATATAAGGTTATTATGAAAAAAGGAAAGGGAGCTGAGCTCTGTGATATATAGGGTTATATGATAGAGGAGAAAAGCTGACTCTGTGTATACGTTAGGGTTATTTAGAAGGGGAGAGGGGGTTTGAGCTCTGTGATAAATGGGGTTTTATATGTTGGGGGGAGGGGAAGCGGGAGCTCTGAAATTATATGGGGGTTTTATAAAATTTAGGAAAAGGAGCTGGGGCTCTGTGATATATGGGGGTTATTGATAGAGGAGAGGAGCGATCTGTGATATATGGGGTTATAAAATAGAGGAGAGAAGCGGGAGCCTGTTGATCCCATGGGTTTTAAAAGGGATAGAGGGAAGAGGCTGTGCTCTGTGATATATGGGGGTTTTTTATAGAGGAGAGAGGCTGACTCTGTGATTTTAAAGGGTTTAATATGTTTAGAGGGGGAAAAAGGGCCGCTCTGTGAAAAATTGGGGTTATAGTTTAAGGGGGGAAAAGGCTGCTTGTATATGGGGGGTTTTTATGATAGAGGAAAGGACTGACTCTTTTGATAAAATGGGTTTTTATTGTAGAGGAAAGAAGTTGAGCCCCTGATAAATGGGGTTTAAATGAAGAGGGAGAGAAGCTGAGCTCTGAAAAATATTAGGGTTTTATATGATTTAAGGAGCTGAGCTTTTGGGATTTTTTAGGGTTAAAAGTAGAGGGGGAGTTAGTTTCTTGATATAAAGGGTTTAAAGGATCGAGGGGGAGGAGCGGGCCCCTTGTAAATAATGGGGGTTATATGAAAAGAGGAGGGAGCTGAGCTCTGGGGAATATATAGGGTTATATTAGAGGAGATAGTGTGCCTGTGATATTAGGGTTTAAATATGATAGAGGAGATGAGCTGTGCTCTGGGGATATAAGGGTTCTATGATAGAGGAGAGAAGCTGAGCCCCTGTGATAAAAAGGGTTTATATGATGGGGAGGGGACTGAGCTCTTTTGAAAAAAGGGGTTTTATATTTTAAAGGAGAGGGGGTTGGCTCTGTGATATTTTAGGGTTTTTTGAAAGAGGAGGGGAGCTGAGCTCTGTGATATATAGGGTTAATGATAGAGGGAGCTGAACGTGTTTAAAATGGGTTATATGATAGAGGAGAAGCTGACCTCTGTGATATTAGGGTTATATGATTAGAAAAGAGGACTGAGATTTTGTAAAAATTAGGGTTATTGAAGAGGGAAAAAGCTAAAGCTTTTGGGGAAAATATATGGGGTTATATTGATAGAGGGGGAGTGAGCTTGGAATTAAGGGTTATATGAAAAAGGAGGCTAAAGCTCGGGTGAAAAAAAGGGGTTTTTATGATAAAAGGAGAAAAAAGTTTGAGCTCGGGAATATATAGGGTTAATATAGAAAAAGGGGGAAGCTGAGCTCGGGGAATTTTAATAGGGTTATATGATGGGAGGAGAGAAGCTGAGCTCTGGGGGGAATTATAGGGTTAATGATGAGGGAGGAAGCTGAGCTATGGATATATGGGTTATATAAATTAGGGGGGAGAGAAGCTGAGCTCTGTATAAAAAGGGGTTAAAATGTTTTAGAGGGAGGAGCTGAGCCTGTGAAAATATAGGGTTATAAAATTTAGAGGAAGAACTGAGCCTGTGATATAAGGGTTATATGATAGAGGAGGAAGTTTGAGTTTTCTGTGATTATAGGGTTTTTAATGATAAAAAGGGGAAGAGAAGCTGAGCTTGTGATATTTTGGGTTAAATATGATGAAGAGAGGAGCTGAGCTCGTTATACAGTAAAAAGGGTTTAAATATGATGGGGAGGGAGAGAGGCTGAGCCTGTGATATATATGGGTTAAATTAGATAGAGGGGAGGAGGGGAACCTGTGAAAATTTTTAGGGGTTATATGATAGAGGGGAGAGAGCTGAAGCTCTTTGATATATGGGGTTATATAAATAGAGGAGAGGAGCTGAGCTCTGGGGGAATTATTGGGTTATATGTTTAAAAGGGAGAGAAGTGGGGCTCTGTGATCCAAGGGTTTATAAATGAGGGAGACTGAGCTTTGTGATAAAATAGTGTTAAAAGTAAAAGGGGGAGAACCCAAAGCTCGGTGATATAAAAGGGTTTTTAAGATAGAAGAAAAAGGGCCTGACTCAATTGATTTTTAGGATTAAAAGTTTAGAGGAGAGGATTGAGCTCTGTGATATATAGATTTATTTGAAAAGGAAAGGGGAGAAGCTAGTTGTAAATATTGGGGTTATAAAATAGAGGGGGAGAAGGGGAGCTCTGTGATATATAGGGTTTTTTGATGGGAGGAGAGAAAAAGGGCCCCTGAAACATATGGGGTTTATATGATGGGAGAGGAAGCTGAGTCTGTAAATAAGGGTTAAAATTGATAGAGGGGAGAGAACTGGAGCTCTTTTGATATATAGGGTTATTTTGATCGAGAAGGAGGCTGAGCTCTTGAAATATGGGGGTTGAATAAGATAGAGAGGGGAGCTAAAACCCCTCTGTGATTTTATAGGGTTTTTAAAAGGATAGAGGGAGAAGGCGGCCCTGGGCTATAAAAGGGTTTAAGTTTAAGAGGAGAGGACTGGGGCTCTGTGATATATGGGGTTTTATGATAAAAGGAAAGAAAAAGCTGAGTTTCTGTGTTTTTATGGGGTTTTAAAATAAAATTTTAGGGGGAGGAAGCTGGGCCCCTGTGATATATAGGGTTAAGGGTAGAGGGAGGGGAAAGTAGCTCTGTGATAACAGTATAGGGTTTAAAATGAAGAGGGAGGAGGGAGCTCTTTTGATATATAGGGTTTAAAATGATAGGGGGGAAAAGAGGAGCTCCCTCTGTGAAAATATGGGTTTATATGATAGAGGAGGGGAGCTAAAGTTTCTGTTATAATTAAGGAACAAAGGGGGGAAAGCTGACTCTGTGATTATGGGGTTTAATGATAGAGGAGAGGAGCTGAGTTCTGTGATATAAAAGGGTGTTAAAAGGATAAAAGGGAGAGAAGCAAAACCCTTTGGGAAATATATAGGGTTATATGATAGGGGGGAGGGGGAAGCTGAGCTCTGTGATATAAAAGGGGTTAAATATGATAGAGGAAGAAGCGAGCTTTTGTGTATGTGGGGTTTAAATATGTAGAGAGGGGAAGCTGAGCTCTGTGAGAATTAGGATTTTTATAAAGAGAGAAAAAGGAGCTGAGCTCTGTGAATAGGGGCTATGATAGAGGAGGGAAGCAAAACTCGTTTATATGGGGTTATATATCAGGGGGGGAGAAGTGGCTCTGTGATATATGGGTTTATAAAAATTAGGGGAAAGGAAAAAACTGAGCTCTGTGACTTTATAGGGTTTTAAAAGAAAAGAGGAAAAAATTTGAGTTTCTGTGATATTAAGGGTTTTTTATGAAAGGGGGAATAAAAGCTGGCTCTGGATATTAGAGTTAAAATGATAGGGGGGAAGAAGCGAGTTGTGATTTTGAAGGGTTTAAATATTTCGGGGAAAGGGGAGCTGAGCTCTAAAAATTAAGGGTTTTTAAGATCGGGGAGAAAAGCTGAGCCTCTGTGATATATAAGGGGTTTATAGATAAGGAGTGGAGCCTGAGCCTGTGAAAAATTTTAGGGTTTAAAATTTTTAGAGGAGAGAAGCGAGCTTTTGGAAAATATAGGTTATATAAATAGAGGGGGAGAACCCAAAAGCTCTGTTATATATGGGTTAAAATGATAGGGGGGAGGGGAACCCTGGGGCTCTGTGTTTATAAAAGGGTTATATGATCGGGGAGGGGACCCTGACCCTTCGGAATATGGGGGTTTAAATGATAGAGGATGTGAACTGACCTCTGTGATTAATGGGGTTTTATATGTTTAGAGGAGAAAAGAGGGGCTCTGTGAATATGGGGGGTTATATGAAAGAGGAGGGGAAAAGCTGACCCTTTTAATAAATTTTAGGTTTATATGATAGGGGGAGAGAAGCGGGAGTTCTGTGATATCTAGGGATTTTAATGAAAAGGGGAAAGAGAAGTGAGCTCTTTTAAATATAGGGTTATATTTTAGAGGGCGAAGCGGGAGCTCTGTAAAATTTTAGGTTTATATGTTTAGAGGAAAAGAAGCTGACTCGGGTGATATTATGGGGGTTAAAAAGAAAAGGGGAAAAAAGCTGAGCTCTTTTGATTATGGGTTTTTATAAAGTAGGGGAAAATGAACCCGAGCCCCGTGATTTACAGGGTTATAATAAATAAGGGGAAAGTGGGGCTGACCCTCTGAATATATGGGGTTATATGATAAAAGGAAAAGGAGTTAGCTCTGTGATAAAATAGGGTTTTTTTGATAGGGGGAAGGAACTGAGCCCCTGTAAATATCGGGTTTTTTAGTTTAGAGGAGAGGGCTGAGCTCTGGGGTTTAAAAATAGGGTTATATGATAGAGGAAGGAGCTGAGTCTTATATAAATGGGTTATATGATAGAGGGAGAGGAGCGAGCTCTGTGATATTTAGGGTTATATGATAGAGGAAAGGAATTTTGGGAACCCCTCTGTAAATAAAAAGGGGTTTTTAAAAAGGAGGAGAAACGGGACTCTTTGATATATAGGGTTTAATTGATGGGAAAAAGAGGAAGTTTTGGAGCTCTTTTTGATATTTTTGGGTTATATTTTTTGAGGGAGGAGTGAGCTCTGTGATAAATAGGGTTTATTTTTGTTTGGGAGGAGGGGGCCTGAGCTCGTGATATATAGGTTTATATATAGAGGGAGAGGAGTTTGGCTCTTTTATTTTGGGGTTTATATGACGAGGGAAAAAAAAGGGAAAAGCTGAGTTTGTGATTTTGGGGGTTTTTTATTTTTCCCCCTGCTGACTAAAAGGAGTTTTTTTTAAATTTTTCTGTTTTGGGTTTCATTAGGTTTAAACCCCAGGTACCGTTTGGGAAATGAGGGAAGTTCCTTTTTTCAGGGAAATTTTTTTTGTCTCTGAAGGATACGGGTAAATAAGGTCCCCTCCCGGGAAAATTTCCCCAATTTGGACATAGGGGGGAAAAACCCCAAATAGGGGCCCAAAATTTATGTTAAAAAAACCTTTTTTGAAAGGGTCTCAATGCACTTTGATTGTGATAAGACAAATTGCCTATGCCCTAAAAGTGTCCAGTCTCCCCCATTTTGAAATGGCTTTATCCAGCACATGAATGCAAAATTTTTTTGTTGAAAGACTAATGGTTGTTTTAAATTTGGCAGGGAAATGCAAAATTGTTGGTCTTGTCGGTTGAACTCATTCTGTTTGGCGCACATGCTTTAGGAATATGTCGGATATGGTGCACACTATTATTTCTGTCATAACCTAAAACAGAAAACTGGTGCAGCGACTTTCATACATCTGGGCCATTGTCTTTGGACTGTTTGCTCAATTTTGCAAATGTACATGATTTCTGTGCTGGACATGTGGTCGATCACACTTTTTTATCTGGATGGAAGAGGTGCAGATCCTTTCATTATTTTTTATTTTTTGGTTTTTAAAAATTGCCCAAAAAATATAGGGCCCTTGGAAAGAGCCCACAAAAAAAATCTGCTCTCAGGGACACTTGGTACATTTACAGAGTTAAAGGGCAAAAAACAATGATCCCCTAAGAGCAACAAAATGCCCTGCGCCCCCCCGGCTCATGCGTGGAAAATAGAGATGCAGCGATGCGTTCAAGCATAATGGGAGGACGAAAGGGAGGGGGAACTGAAATTATAATGTATTTTAAAATGAAAGGCTAGGCCCGGAGACGAAAAGTAATTATTTTAAATTTTTTTTGTAGTGACCTCGAGTACAATAAAAAAGTTTCACTAAGTTTTATTCGACCATATTTATTCCTTTGTTCATTTTTGTAGACCCCTTGATATCTAGTTAGCAGCTGCTCCTAGTTTTCTCATGTGGTGGTGCATGTGACCTAGTAGTTTGCTGTGGTTTCTCTGCTTTCTCTCTACACTTGTACACAACCTTAGTATTTTTTCCCTCTGAAAACTGCCCTGTATCTGTTTTCCTTCTATTTTGAGTTTAAGTGAGTCCCCCCTTTTGTCCCCCCTACTCTAGCTTTATCTGTGTTCAAACCTCTTCCCCCTACAATGAAATTTTTTGAAGCCTGCTTCCAGTTTCAGATTTTCCTACATGGGGGTGTTGTCCCAGTAATACATGCTGCATGTAAGCCTTGGAAGTTTAAAAGTCTAGAGTTTGCCATGGGTGCTCTGTTTTCTCTCAACACTTGTACACAGCCTAAGAAATTTTTTCCTCTGCAAATTTGTGGGGTGCTAACCCACCACTTCATCTGGTGAGTTTCCTTCATTTTAATGTACCCCACTCCTTATGCTCTGATTTACAATCTACAAAATCCTCCCTCTCCCTACTGCTGTCTTTAGCAATAAGAGAAGATAAAAGGAGAGAATTGAGGGTCAGAAGTACTTTGACTGATGTGCTTGAGATTCTGCAGGGCAGTCAGCTAGGTGAAGGATTTACACAAACTCCACAGTAGCAAAATGATAGGACATTTTAGAGAAAAAATTTTTGATGTTCTTAATGTACTTTAAAAGAAAAATAAAATAAAAAATCCATTGTTGGTCATAACCTTTCATTTATAGGAATTGTAGTCTTGTTATTTATTAGCCACATCTTGTAGATGTAAGTGGAGAAGAAGAAGGGGCCCCGAGCCCCTTTACAGGGCAAAACCCCCAAAGGAATCAAGGACTTTACCGTCAATCATACTCAGCTGTCCACATTCCTGTGGCTTCTTCCAGTCCCCACCATGATGGTCTCATCTTTGGGGTGGTTTATTTGGCTTTATGTCTTTAGGACAGCTATTCCCCTAATTCGGGGGGCTTTTCCCCACAACAGGTCGACAGGTCTGGGGACGAGGGTCAGGGAAACTTAATCAGTGAACCAATTAGAGGGTACCACATTGAATGGGTGTTAAAAATCATAAAAATGATGTAAAAATATCCCCCTTTAAACTCAAATTGAAAAACCAAGTTGTAGGCCCAAAACCATCCACACGAGGTTGGATTTCAAAATCACCATTTGTAAAAACAACTTGGAATGCGGTTATTCCTTCCGCCATATTTTAGTCAAAAACGGCCCCAAAAATATTTTGTAGATTCAGGGCCAAAACCCAGAGAGATAAAAGGACTCTTTTTTGATGTAAAGGCAAAAAAGCAAGTTAAAATCCACATTGAAAACCGCTTCAAAATAATAGTCAGACAATGCAGTTTTAGGATTCAAAATCTGATGTGTGTTATGTGGACATACCCTTAAATGTCCCTTCCTCTATGGCAGAGATGTCAAAATCAAATACACAATGGGCCAAAATTAAAACCTGAGACAAAGTCGTGGGCCAACCTTGGTATTTATTAAAAAAAATCTACCATTGATGAAGTTTTTTCTTCTCATCAGATACAACTGCCTAGTATGTCCTAATATGCTCTTAGGGCCAGGGAAACGGTTTGGTACCCACTTTACTTTTATTCGCTGTGTCCTTTGGTCTTCACAGTGCTTCTTATCTGCTGCATGGTGCAGTGTCTCCATTTGGAGTACCCTGCTGCCTACAAAGATCATGGGGCTGAGAAGCTGGAAGTGTTGAAGCTCCTGATCCTTGTTTCTCCCTGTGAGGTCCTTTTGTCATATCAGTCATCCTGCTGTCTGGGTTGTTCCTCTTCTCCTCTGTACACTACCTTGCCATTACTCATGGGCCAAATATAAGTACACTGCAAGCCTGATTTGACCTGCAGGCCTGGGTTTGACACCCCTGCTTTATTGGTACAGCAGCAAGTGCCTTCCTCGAAAGCAGGTATCCCCCAAACCCAAGCATAGCATGCAGGAGAGAGCTACTAATTCAGGGGAGAAAGGGAATGAATAACTTTTTGTTGCACACAGAGTGAGGAAAATTGGAAGTGGGGGACTCTTCCACCTTTAAAGAGAACCTGTGGCATCTCCTGACAGGTCTGTTTTAGTAAATCCTTGTGTTCCCTGTGATAAAACAATTCTGGAGCCTCTTCTCTTTTATCTCTGTGGTGTGCTGTTCCGCTGTTGTTCCTTCTACCAATGTATTGGGGGGTCCTGGTACTGTGGTTATATGAATGATCCTTTCAAAATGGAAAATGGATGCAATACGCATCATAGACAACCTTTTTTAAAATGCAGACTCTAATCCACCCAAGTCCTGCACACGGCACCCTGGAAACTATCCAGAGGGTTTGCAAATGGGAAGCCATGGCCAGCTTCTTCCTCTCTAAATGGAAATGTAATATTTGATGGCAAACAATTCAATGAATGGCTGTCCATATAATATATAGCTGTGACTCAGGGAAGGGTTCGGGAGGGTGATCACGTGATGTCTATATGTCTTACATGAGAATACCCCATTTACAGTGTGTGCCATCCATGACTGCCTAAATATAATATTCCACCATAAGTTCTTCAAATGGCCCACAGAGATGTCTCTCAAAGTCTGCCACTTATAATCCCCTAGAGATCCTGCCAGAGATGTCCCCCAAAGTGTCTGTCATAGGTGTACCCCCCAGGATGTCAGCCTTTCCCAGCCCCAGACCCCAGCCTATGCTTATATCCTACCTTCTTCATGGCTCCACACATCTCGATTCCCATTTGTAGGACATTTAGATCTTGCACCGATCGAATTAGGAATTCCCCATCTAAGGACACTACTTTTACATAAGCTCCTCCTTTGTGGTTCATTTTGTGGGACAACACCACAAAAAACATGGACTACTGATAGTTGTGCTTATACACAACCCTAACGTACCCAACCACATTGAATTCACCCATCATGAGGGTGGTACATGACAATGTTATCAAATGTCACCCATTTAACCTATTAATAAAATAGACTTGGAAGTAAATACCAAATTTAAAGGGCTAATATTGCATAATTTGGAACAATGTTACTGTATTGGATTTTTTCTCTCTATTGGGTGTCTTCACGCCTAATGTTCATGATTCAGGAGATATTACAATAATGTGAACAAGATATTTAAAATAAATAAAGTTTTCTTGCTTTTCCTCTGAATTATGTATTAATGAGATTCATGTTTTCATTTTTACTTCAGTTCCGGGAGTGACTGGAATCTTGATGGTGCTCATTTTATTTCTTATGTCCACAGCGTCAACGGCATCAATAAGGTAAATGATCCAACTACAGAAAGGGCTGTTTTATCCATTGGGCACACTAGGCACTTGCCCAGGGGCCCATGAGAATAGAGGGCTTCAGTGGTTGGAGGCAGGCCTGTAATACAGGCAGCCCCCGGGTTACGGATGGCATAAGTTGAATTTGTATGTAACTCGAAACAGGTATATTTAGTAAATGTAACTCCAGCACAAAGGGTTTTCTTTTTGGTTTTGGATAGTGCAGGGAAGGGTTTTTACATGTGTTTTGCTGTCTGTGCCCCTGTTAAGAAGGTTTCACCTCATTTTCACCTCATGCGCTGCTGTGGCATGCTGGAACTTGTCATTCCACAGCTACTATCTACTGCGGAACAGGGAACTACAAGTGCCAGCATGCCCCATAAGTCTCCGTTTGTAACTAGGGGACAGATGTAAGTCGGAATGGTGTAAGTCGAGGACCGCCTGTATTTGTATTATTTGGTAACTGTATAACCATCATTTAGAGTTGTCATACATAGAACAATGTCTTATGCTGTAACTATTTGTCTGTATTTATATGAAATATTTTATATAAATACATCTGTATAGAATTTGTTAACTCCACTGCTTTGCAAACACACAGAAACAAAGCAGCAGCTCTGCAGATGCCAACAGACACTGATAAACACTGCATATGTGAATTATTTCATAGTGTGTTTCTGCTACACATAGGAGTTATAAAAATCTGAGGCTCTAAGGGTGACATATTTGAAAAGTGTCCCTGCCTCCACAGTCCTACTTCTCAGTGAGTTAATGTATGTATGACAGTGTCTCACAGCACTTTATAAATCTCTACCTTTGCAAGACACATTTATGCACCAAAATTTGTCTCCGCCTCGCCGCTATGAAATTGATATGGAGTGGTACGACAGTTTTGCGCCACATTTTGTCGTGACACATTCATGTGACACGTTGTACGAATACAAAAGTGTTGGATGTGTTGCAGCATGGGCCAGTATTTGGCATAGAACAGTCTATACATCAAGCACGCTAGAAAATGTTGCAGCCTCGTTCATACGTGTCGCCCTTATTCACATTTTTGATTAAACTTTGAGAGTCCATCTATGAGCGGCAAGGTGGCCGCAGTTCAGATGGGGGCCTACTCTATACAAACAGTCTCAGCCCTCTTGTGCCTTTCCAGGCCTATATACTTTTCAGTTCAAGGAATAAGGGTCCCAGTTACAGGATACTCTGTTCTGATTAAACAGCCTGGATTGATGGGTGGAGTGCACAAAGTCATTGTCTTGGCACTTGTCTGCTGAACGAAACTGGACATGATTGGGTGTGCTTGAGGGTAGTTAGCGGTGTGTCCTGGTGTGATGTTATGCACTTGAGCAGTGCCCCGTGCCCAGGAGTCTTTAAAGGGGTTGTCTCACTACAAGGATTGCTGCTTTTTATATTAAAGATGTTGCAAAAACAAGTCATTTTGCAATATTTGTCCATTAACAGTGTCCTACCTATTCCTAGATATCCCCTCTTTTATGGGCTGCATCAGCTCCTCAGGTCGCTATAGCTACAGACCTGTTCGATCTCTCCTGATAGGCTGCCAGCATTGGTCACTATAGCTACAGACCTGTTCAATATCTCATGATAGGCTGCTAGCACTAGTTGCTATAGATACAGACCTGTTCCATCTCTCCTGATAGGCTGCCAGCACTGGTCACTATAGCTACAGATCTGTTAGATCTCTCCTGATAGGCTGCCAGCACTGGTTGCTATAGCTACAGACCTGTTCCATCTCTCCTGATAGGCTGCCAGCACTGGTTGCTATAGCTACAGACCTGTTCCATCTCTCCTGATAGGCTGCCAGCACTGGTAACTATAGCTACAGACCTGTTGAATCTCTCCTGACAGGCTGCTAGCACTGGTCGCTATAGCTACAGACCTGTTCAATCTCTCATGATAGGCTGCCAGCACTGGTTGCTATAGCTACAGACCTGTAGGAAAGATGAATCAATGTAGTGAGACAAACCCTTTAATGCAGTTAGCACAGCCCTGACTTCAGTCTATAGACACGTGCAGGACACTGAATGTTTTTCTATGCAGTTTGTATATTGTTTTCACCTAAAATAAAAGTAAAAAATAAGTAAATAGAAAAACTATTTTTTATTTCATATTTAACAAAAACTGGCCTAAAATGGTAAACAGATTTTTTTTTTTTATACCAATTTACACCAAGTCCGTTTTTTTTTAAAGTGGTCGTCCAACATTTTAGAAAACACTATTACAGGCAGGCCTTCTATAAAATTAAAAAAAAATCTTAACTGAAGCCTCCACTATTCCAGCAGCACCACTTCTCTGGTATTACCAGTCTACCACCGATGTCCTGTCCAACATTCAGGGGATGATGTAGCTAATCACAGGGAACTCACTGCTTTCTAGGAACACCAAAGCCTATTTTATAGTAGCCTGCCCTATAGAGGTCTTTTCTAAAAAGTCAGCCCCTTTAATATACCGTGGTGCCTTCACAATTTTCTAGATTTCTACATAATTTTTATCTAAAACTACACTAGATTTTCCCAAGTAGTGTGTGGTTCACCTCAACAGTAGCTCGATAACAGTCCTTGGCTTCTGTTTGGTTATTAAACAGCAGAATGGCTTTTATTTAGCCGAAAAAAAACAACATAAAAAATAACACGCGACCAGTAATTTACAGTCCATATTGGATGACTGTAACTCACAGTCTTCTGGGGTTTTTCACCCATTAGCTTGTAGGAAACATCACGGTCCTAACCCTGAGATGATCACAACACCATGCGGCAGTCTTCTTCATTCCCAGGTCAGGAACCACACCCCCCTTCTCAGACCTGCAGGCCCAGTCTAAATGGGGCCTGACACTAGCCTCACCTGGAACATGGGATTGGTCTCCCACCCTTAATTTTGGCCACGCCAGTAAACCAACTGAGGTCAGCTGGTATGTTAATAGCTTCCAACATAAGGTTACTGACACATAAAACTGCCGGCCTACCTCACCGAGACCAGGTACCTCGGTGACATGTATCTGCCATCTAGAAGTCTTTTTAAACTAGGTAAAGAGTATGAAACAAGCAAACAGGGATCTATCAAAGTAGGAGTTTCAGAACACACGTGTGGAGGTATATTATGATGTGAGCAAATGAGATTTCTGAAGAGCTCAAAAGAAGAAGAGTTGTTGATGCTCATCAACCCCATCTTTTTAAGTGTCTGACCTTCAGCCATATTGTATACAAATGGAGGAAATTCATGACAACTACTACCCTCCCCAGTACTGGACAGCCAACAAAGATGATGCCAAGAGCAAGGTGTATGATAGTCCATGGGGTCACAAAGGAAAATAACCTCTATGCAACTAAAGGCCTTTCTCCCATTAGCTAATGTTAATGTTCAGGAGTCCACCATCAGGATTACACTGCTTTTTAGTTTAATTGAGACGCGTTATGTTTAGAAAAAACCTTATACCATCTGTGACACATGGTGGTGGCAGTATCATGGATCATACTATCGGTGACACATGATGGTTGTGGTGTCATGGATCATACTATCTAGGACACATGATGTTTGTGGTATCATGGATCATGCCATCTGTGACACACGATGGTGGTGGTATCATGGATCATACCATCTGTGACACACGGTGGTGGCAGTATCATGGATCATATAATCTGTGACACACGGTGGTGGTAGTATAATGGATCATACCATCTGTGACACATGGTGATGGTAGTATCATCGATCAAACCCCTTTAAACACTTTATGTAACCTAACATAAGCAAACATCTTTGTGCTTTTCCCACAGGACATCAAATTTTGATATCTTCCTCCACACACATAACCTGTTTTTTATCTTCTATGTGCTCCTGCTGGTCCATGCCTCTGGGTAAGTGTCAAATATAATTATTTTAGCAAAGAACACACTAAAAAAGCTAATGTTTCCATCCAAATGGGACAGCCTTGGAGAACAGTCTGGATGATGAATCCTTATGTCACTGGCCGGGCCTCAAGTCAGCATTGTTTTGCTAAAATCTTCAGCAAGTGCAGGGTATATGGGTTTACATATAAGGAGGTGGTTCAGGCCCAGGAACAAGAAAGTCACATTGTCCAACCATTGACATCAGCAATATTATGTGAATATTGATAAACACTTGCAGTTTGGACATGTATTTTGTGGGAAATCCATTACTTTGTGTTAGATGCAGCCTGTTTGATGGCCAATTGACAATATTGGCAAGTAAGACCCTCTGTTCACTGCTTGTACATTGTCCAAGAAATCTTAATGTTTGACCTTGTTAGCAATTTGAGATGTCAAAAACATTCAGTTCCTTTTCTCTATTTTTGTTTTAAAGGGGTTGTCTCACTGCACTGATTCATCTCACCTCAGTCCTGTTTTCTTGGTTTCATTTTGAATTCAGTAGCGTGTTTACTGGCTTCTACTAGGCTACAGTAGAAGTCAGGTCTGTAGCTATAGCAACCAGTGCTGGCAGCCTATCAGGAGAGATGGGACAGGTCTGTAGCTATAGCGACCTGAGGAGCTGATGCAGCCCATACAAGAGGGGATATCTAGGGATAGGTAGGACACTGTTAATGGACACATATTGCAAAGTGACTTGTTTTTGCAAGATCTTTAACATAAAAAGCAATCTTTGTAGTGAGACAGCCCCTTTAAGTTTCACTTACTGTTGTGGGTCATCCAAGGGTGTAGGCTTAACTTGGGACCTTTCTTTAATTTTGAGATTCCAATATATCTGATTTCAGTCTCTCAATATAAACTTTCTATGATAAATTATCATTCTTTAAAGGGGTTTTCTCACTACAAAGGTTAGCTTTCAACGTATAGGGACAGTCTTCTAAATCAGTTGTTCAATAGATTTTACTTAACTCATGAGATAAGATAAATTTTATGTGTTCTGAGTGCACATAGGTTTCTATGGTTATCTGGTTGCCAGACTGTAACTCTGTTATCTGATTAGCTGAGAGAGTAGAAAGCAGGGAGTGATGTCACCCCATGGACGGAAAGAGCGTCCAGAGAAAACGACAAGATTACAAATAAGAAACGGTTGTCAGTCCTCACTGCACATGTACCTTGTGTTTATTGCAAATATTACATCTCTTGCACTTGTCAGTGTAATGGCTCAGCTACTTACAAAAATGCTTGATATGCTAATCACTGCTATAAAACCACCCACAGCCTAAGGAAGCAGAGTGAGAGTAAACTGCTTGAGAAAGTGTGTGGTAAAGAAACCACTGAAACCCCTTAATCATTTTTGGTATTATTATTATGCATTATCATTATTATTGTTGTTGTTGTTGTTTTGTCAGTGTAGTGAAATGAATGCAGCTGGGTTTACACCAAATTCTTTAGTTTCTATATGTATATATAATGGAAGGATGCTCTGTCCGTCCATGGATTGACGACACTCCCTGATTTCTGCTCTGTAGGCTAATCAGATAACAGAGTTACGGTCTGGTAACCATAGGAACCTCTGTTCACTCAGAGCACATAAAATGTCTCTTATCTTATTTAGAAAATCTTCATTTCAATTGTCCCTGTATGTTGAAAGCTAATCTTGGTAGTGAGAAAACCCCTTTAAAGAGTGATAATTTATCATAGACCGTTTATATTGAGAGACTGGAATCAGATATATTGGAATCTCAAAATTAAAGAAAGGTGCCAAGTTAAACCTATACCCTTGGATGACCCACAATAGTAAGTGAAACTTTATAAAAATGTTCTTTGAAGAAAAGGAACTGAATATATATATATACCTGTGTGGATATATATATTTATATATATATGTGTGTATATATATAGTTCCTTTTCTCTAACACAAACTTTTCATACCGTATTGTTTATTCTCCTGTTACCGACTTTGGTGAATGGTCTTTTTGCATTATATTTACTATTTTGCCATAGGCAAACTTAAACTCTATCAGTTATCTATCTATAAAACACTAAAACATAACTTTTATTATTTATAACTCTTGACCTCTATACACACTATTTAAAAACCTGATTTCTAACCTCACCATTTAACCCTTTCTACTTCTGAAGGAATAGCTCCTTTTCCATTATCAAGTCTGGTGGAACACCACTCACTAACAGGAAAGCCCCATATATACAGCAATTTATTAACTCCAGTGAGGTATCCCAAGCCTCCTACTTGGACAATCGTCCCTAATCTAATGGACACAGGACAAATAAGGCCCCCTTTTGACACCCTCTGCAGCTGGTGACACTTGTAGACAGAGGTGAGAAATCACAATTTAAACCGTCATTCCTGACCTCCCCAACATGTTTCACCAGCTAACCTGGCTTCGTCAGAGGGTGTCAAAAGGGGGCCTTATTTGTCCTGTGTCCATTAGATTAGGGACGACTGCCCAAGTAGGAGGCTTGGGATCCTTTACTGGAGTTAGTAAATTGCTGTATATATGGTGCTTTCCTGTTAATAGGTGGTGCTCCACCAGACTTGATAATAGAAAAGGAGCTATTCCTTCCTTCAGAAGTAGAAAGGGTTAAATGGTGAGGTTAGAGATCAGGTTTTTAAATAGTGTGTATAGAAGTTAAGAGTTCTACATAATAAAAGTTATGTTTTAGTGTTTTATAGATAGAGAACTGATAGAGTTTAAGTTTGCCTATGGCAAAATAGTAAATATAGTGATCAAAAGTCGCTCTCTGTTCTCTTGTGAGATTCCCTTTTTTTTGGAGACTATTTGGTCTGTTTGCATGTCACTTCTGTTACCTGCAAAGGGCCACCATGGTCTTAAAACCTGCTGCTGCTTTAGAGAATACGTCAGCAATGATGTCAGAACACTAGTATCGGGGAACAACAGAAGAATTACTAAAACAATTATGCTTGGAAGTTAGTTACTTTTTTACATTTTGGGCCTGAAGAAATTTCCTAAAAAAACTCTTCATAGTCAGTCAATTGGAAAATCATTCTTTTGACCTTAAAATATGTAATGTATCTTTAGATGCAAAGACAATGTTGGCTTTTTTTTAGTTTAATAATAATAATAATGTCAAAATGATGAAGCTGTCTGCCTTTGCTATTTAAGATATATGTACAATCTATAGATTGGATTTCTAAGAGATCAATCATTCATATGAGCTAAAGAAGTAGTTTACAGTAGAAGATTAAGACATCTAATAGAGGTTTCCAGAGGGGACATCTGTTCAGCTATTGTGGCTGAATTTACAATCTTGTGTGCACCGTAGCTTTAAGGGATAATCATTAATAATTAATGACTTAAAGATGTACCGGGACACAAAGTCGTTTATTAAACAGAGATAAATTAACTAATGGCCGTTTCACACTTAATCTTTGAAGGTCTAGCCGCTCATCTCGGCACATTTGATTGGTCATATGTCTATGTAATGAGTAACGAGGTTACAATAGCAATGTAGCCTAGTAATCCCAGCCACGATGAGTGGAGATGTAGGGTGATGAAGCTTTAGAGTACTAGAGCTTTTTCTTCATACTATACAGCTTTTCTGTGGTTTTTGCTCGGTTATTATAAAAAGATTAGATTATATTTTATTTTACATATAATATTACTTTTTTTTTATTTTTATTTTGAGATATCTCTTTATATATTTTTTGTTGTTTTATTTTTATAACCGTTATATCCTTTTTCTCAATTTATTTTCTCAATAAATTTGTATTAAATTTTGAAATAAGTAAACAAAATTGGCATACAGTACAATACAGTACCTTGCAAAAGTATTCAGCCCCCTTGAACTTTTCAACTTTTTGCCACATTTCAGGTTTCAAACATAAAAATATAAAATTTTTATTTTTTTGTGAAGAATCAACAAGTGGGACACAATTGCGAAGTGGAACCAAATTTATTGGATACTTTAAACTTTTGTAAAAAATAAAAAACTGAAAAGAGGGAAAGTGAGGCGTGCAATATTATTCGGCCCCCTTAAGTTAATACTTTGTAGCGCCACCTTCTTCTGCGATTACAGCTGCAGGTCACTTGGGGTTTGTCTTTGTGGCGCAGCTGGAGCTCAGTGAGGTTGGATGGAGAGCGTTTGTGAGCAGCTGGAGCTCAGTGAGGTTGGATGGAGAGCGTTTGTGAACAGCTGGAGTTCAGTGAGGTTGGATGGAGAGCGTTTGTGAACAGCTGGAGCTCAGTGAGGTTGGATGGAGAGCGTTTGTGAACAGCTGGAGCTCAGTGAGGTTGTATTCAGAGCGTTTGTGAACAGCTGGAGCTCAATGAGGTTGGATGGAGAGCGTTTGTGAGCAGCTGGAGCTCAGTGAGGTTGGATGGAGAGCGTTTGTGAGCAGCTGGAGCTCAGTGAGGTTGGATGGAGAGCGTTTGTGAGCAGCTGGAGCTCAGTGAGGTTGGGTGGAGAGCGTTTGTGAACAGCTGGAGCTCAGTGAGGTTGGATGGAGAGCGTTTGAACAGCTGGAGCTCAGTGAGGTTGTATAGAGCGTTGTGATCAGCTGGAGCTCATAGGTTGGATGGAGAGCGTTTTTGAACAGCTGGAGCTCAGTGAGGTTGGATGGAGAGCGTTTGTGAGCAGCTGGAGCTCAGTGAGGTTGGATGGAGAGCGTTTGTGAGCAGCTGGAGCTCAGTGAGGTTGGATGGAGAGCGTTTGTGAGCAGCTGGCGTTCAGTGAGGTTGGATGGAGAGCGTTTGTGAACAGCTGGAGCTCAGTGAGGTTGGGTGGAGAGCGTTTGTGAGCAGCTAGAGCTCGGTGAGGTTGGATGGAGAGCGTTTGTGAACAGCTGGAGCTCAGTGAGGTTGGATGGAGAGCGTTTGTGAGCAGCTGGAGCTCAGTGAGGTTGGATGGAGAGCGTTTGTGAGCAGCTGGAGCTCAGTGAGGTTGGATGGAGAGCGTTTGTGAGCAGCTGGAGCTCAGTGAGGTTGGATGGAGAGTGTTTGTGAGCAGCAGTTGTCAGCTCTTTCCACAGATTCTCGATTGGATTCAGCTCTGGACTGTTGACTCGGCCTTCTAACACCTGGAGAAGTTTATTGGTGAACATTCCATTGTAGATTTTGCTTTCTGTTTGGGATCATTGTCTTGTTGGAAGATAAATCTGCGTCCCAGTCTTAGGTCTATTGCAGACTCCAACAGGTTTTCTTCCAGAATGGTCCTGGATTTGGCTCCATCCATCTTCCCATCAATTTTAACCATGTTCCCTGTCCCTGCTGAAGAAAAGCCCAAACCATGATGCTGTCCCCACGTGTCAGTGGGGATGGTGGGTTCAGGGGGATGAGCTGTGTTGCTTTTACGCCAAACATATAGTTTTGCATTGTGGCCAAAAAGTTGGATTTTGGTTTCATCTGAGCAGAGCCCCTTCTCCCACATGTTTGGTGTCTCCCAGGCGGCCCCTTCTTCCACATGTTTGGTGTCTCCCAGGCGGCTTGTGGCAAACTTTAAACAAGACATTTTATGGATATCTTTGAGAAATGGCTTCTTCTTGCCGCTCCTCCATAAAGGGCAGATTTGTGCAGTGTACGGCTGATTGTTGTCCTATGGACAGACTCTCCCACCTCAGCTGGAGATCTCTGCAGTTCATCCAGAGTGATCATGGGCCTCTTGGCTGCATCTCTGATCAGTCTTCTCCTTGTTTGAGATGAAAGTTTAGGGGACGGCCGGGTCTTGGTAGATTTGCAGTGGTCTGATCCTCCTTCCATTTCAATATGATCGCTTGCACAGGGCTCCTTGGGATGTTTAAAGTTTGGGAAATCTTTTTGTATCCAAATCCGGCTTTAAACTTCTCCACAACAGTATCACGGACCTACCTGGTGTGTTCCTTGGTCTTCATGATGCTCTCTGCGCTTTAAACAGAACCCTGAGACTGTCACAGAGCAGGTGCATTTAAACGGAGACTTACACACAGGTGGATTATATTCATCATCATCGGTCATTTAGAGCAACATTGGATCATTCAGAGATCCTCACTGAACTTCTGGATTGAGTTTACTGCACTGAAAGTAAAGGGGCCGAATAATATTGCACGCCCAACTTTTCAGTTTTTTTTTTTTTACAATAGTTTAAAATATCCATTAAATTTCGTTCCACTTCACAAGTGTGTCCCACTTGTTGTTGATTCTTCACCAACAAAATTCTAATTTTATATCTATGTTTGAAGCCTGAAATGTGGCAAAAGGTCAATAAGTTCAAGGGGGCCGAATACTTTCGCAAGGCGCTGTATAAAGATTGCACATCAATAGCAAATCGAAAAATGTAGTCGTATAATAAGTGCAGTACAGAGGTCAAAAATAGGCCAAGTAATAGACATAGGTTACCAAACAGGTTGTGAGAGATAACATTTGGCAACGTATATGATGAACTTATCAAACTGTAGCCACCTCCTAACAAAGAAGGAGGGATGAATAAAATGAAACAGAAGAGGGAACAGACCGGGGAGGGGAAGGAGGTCGTACCGGTGTCCAGTCATGCTTGTCCATGATCTGAATGGAATGGATAAAAAAGGGTCATCCCTAATGCCGGATGAGCATCCATTCATGTTGACCATGACATTTATGAGCTCTTCCTTCCCTAATGGCAAGTATTTTATTCATAAAGACAATTGGTAGAAACAGTTTCAATCACCTCCAAGGTCGAGGGAGAATTTCTGGACTTACAATTTCAAGCAAGAATCAATCTTCAAACATGTAAAAACTATGATACAGAATCAATGTCTGTTAAGAAAAATGCGAATTATGGAGAAATTGGGCATTTAGGGAGACCTGTATGGTACTAGACGGGTCGAAGTGCATTTTCGCTCTTTTTTCAGTGTAAATGCCCCTTTAAATTTTGAAAGGGGGTTTTTTGTGTGTTTATAAAGGGTGTCTAAGTTCTTTCGCCGTCTGGTTTTTTGGCGCTTATGGAAATTAGGCGCAAGAAATGACCAAACAGTATAAAACATAGATTACGGGAAAAAAAAAAAAAGTCATTAGAAAGCAGTCATGATAGAAACTATGGGACTGATCCTGCTTTTGGGCCACAGATCCCCGCAATACCTGTGCTCTGGGGGCTTTTGCTGTTGTAGAAAAAAAGGTGAGAGCACAAAAATACATTTAAAATGAATGTAGTAAAATGTAAAAATTAAAAATCTGAACAACATCATCAGTGGGTTTTTTAATGTAAAAAAATTTGTTTTAGATTTTATTAATTTTAAATGATTTTATAGGAGATATTTTTTTATTTTTGGGGTATTTTTATTTTTATATTTAATTTTATATATCCATTTTTATAAATTTAAATAATTTAATTTTATTCAGTTTGTAATTAAATTACTTTATATTATTGTACTGGTGGAAGTTGAAAAATATTGGATGTTTTTTTTCTCTAACAGCAAATCTAGCTCCACTTCGACTCCTCAGGCTCAGATAGAGCACATTGTCCGAGCAGTAATGCGCCTAGTTTTTGCTAACACATTATAATATGTTTTAAAATTTCGATGGGGGAGCGACGCCCCAGAACACCCCCCCTGTTAGGGCATTTAAAAGTGTGGTTTACGAACAATGCACCAACACATTCTTAGGGGCATTAGACAACGTGCCGTTTCTTTGGCGCATTTTACGCCCGAAAGGGGGGAAAAACCCGATCATAATTTTGGCCCTTAAACTGGGTAATTAGAAGAAAATTGGGGAACAGCTAGAAAAAAGGGGTAAGTTCAGGGGGACACCAAAAAAATATGCAATAGAGATCCCTGGGATCCACAATCTCTCCAACACATTTCCAATATAGAATGATAGGTCCTAGAGAATCTGAGTGGAGGATAATAACGTCTTGTCTACAGTTTATGATACTGTTCATCAAAGCTAGCCGATGTACCCAATAAAGTGCCTTTAACCACTTTTGAGGAGGGAATTTTTTTTTCCAGATCTATTGGATGTTTTCTCAAATTCTTAGTTAAGTGTTATAATATTATACAGTATATTGTTTTGGTTCCCCTTTAGGAGACCTGGGCATTTTGTTGTTTAATATATTAAATATTGGAAGGAGTAAATTGAATTTCTTCAAAAAGGTGGTCTTTCAAAAATATGTTACTTTTTCTTGGCATTTTATTGGTTATGACATTTATTTATTTTATTTATTCATTTACATAGTGCTGTTATATTCCATAGCACTGCGCAGAGATTGTCATTGTCCCAATTGGGGCTTATATTATATTGCAATGCGATAAACTATCTGGATAACTTGTTGAGACTTGTAGCTGCATCGTCATTTAAATTGAGTAATGTAGTTAGGTAATGACTTTTGTGTGGTTTACCCTCCTGGCTTTGTTCTGTAATCTGGCACTATGGTTGGAAGGTTTATCCACTTTATAATATTTTTGATTATTATGTATGTAATAGGAAATTGTAAAATTCTCTAATAAACATTTATAAAAAATTCTGCTCCTATACCTCTTTTATAAGGCAGTAGGATCCCAATTTAGAAGAAAAATTGTAATGGATACTATGGAAAATGTAGGAAAAAAGTAAAATGACCACCAACAGGGAAAGTACCCTGGTATCCAGGGAACATAGTGTATTTTAGGAGCAGACTTCACCCTATTCCACCTCCCGCGCGTCTTTTTCATGGAACCACACAGGCATTGACCTCTGGACCCAAGTAACAGTAGTGTATGGAGGAGCAGAACTTCTCAGTTTACTCCTTTCAGCGGGTTTACATGTGACACCACACGGGTCATTGCCCTGGGGTATCCAGGAACAGAAAGGGTATGGGGGGAGCAGGACTTCTCCAGTATTACCACCTCCAGCACGTTTATCATTGTCCCCCACAAGGCAATTAAACCCCTGGTTCCAGTAACGAGGGTATGGAGGGCGAATTTCTCCATTTTTTCCCCTCCGCAGATCCCTTATCATGTGCCCCCCGAAAGGGTCATGGCCCCGGTATCCAAGAAACAGTAGTGTATGCAGGAGCAAAACCTTTCCCCGTATTCCCCCCTCCAGCAGCGTCTTGTCATATGATCCGGTACCGGTAAAATGTTAATGGGGGGACAGAACTTCTCCAGTTTTCCCCCACCAAGATCTTATCATGTGACCACCAACGGGCCCTGTGACCCTGGTATCCAGGAACAGTAGTGTAGAGGAGCAAAACTTCTCCATATTACTACCTTAGCAGGTTTTTATCATTGACCCCCCAAACGGGTTTTGGACCCTTTTATCCAGAAACAGTATGATGGAGGACAAAAATTTCTCCGTTACTACCTCCACAGTGTTTATATGTGACCACCCCACGGGTCATGTGACCCTGGTACCAGGAACAGTAGTGTATGGAGGAGCAGAACTTCTCCAGTTTTACTACCTCCAGCAGTGTCTTATCATGTGCCCACCGACAGGTCATGTGACCCTGGTATCCGGGTAACATGTGTAGGGAGGAGCAGAATTCTCCTTATTACCCCCTCCAGCTGTTTATCTGTACCCCCCAAAAAGGTCATGTGACCCTGGTATCCAGAAAACAGTAGTGTATGGGGGAGCAAAATTCTCCAGTATTACTACCCCCAAAAGGTGTTTACATGACCACCCACAGGTCATGGCCCTGGTATCCAGATAACATAGGTATGGGGAGCGAACTTCCCCAGAATTACCACCACCACCATTTATATTGTTTATTGTTTGTGGAGAAGCTCCTGACACCTTTTTTTCTCGGTCTCATCTTTCTGCATTATTATTATTATTTTACAGTTAACTTTATTAGCAACAGTGTGATAACACTATGACATCCCCTAGATCAGTGTTTCTCAACTCCAGTCCTCATGGCCCACCAACAGATCATGTTTTCAGTATTCCCCAAGAATCCGGACATAATTAAATCACCTGGCAGCAAATGATATCACCCTTTCAAGCTAAAGGGAAAACCTGAAAAAAGGACCCTTTGGTGGTCTTTTAGGACTGGGTTGAGAAACACTGATCAGGGGGTTTTTTTTAGTGTTATCACACTGTTGCTAATAAAGTTAACTGTAAAATAATAATAATAAAGCAGAAAGATGAGACCGAGAAAAAAAGGTGTCAGGAGCTTCTCCACAGACAATAACAGATATAAGATGCTGCTGGTGGTGGTAATACTGCCCTAGATAGACAGCAGAGTTATACAAGTAACTGCACAGAGGGAAGAAGTTGATGGAATAATTATATAAATGATATTCCACCATTAATCCTATTCAGTTACCCCATAGATGTCATGTGATGGTTCCAAGCTGAACCTGTGAGAGGGACATTGATGTTGATGGGTTTAAACTGCAGAGCACAAGGCTACAGAGCTCTATAGGGTTACAATGTGTCAGTCAGAAAGGTATACAAGCTCCGATGCTGCATCTTCATGTGTTGTGTGTACTTGTGGCACAACACTCAGTGCAGCCTGTAGGTATCCAGCAGCCTCCTGCAGAGACATCGATCAAGGGCACGATGACCAGGGAAAAATTTAGAAATATTCCAAAAAGTGTAGCTCAATGCAGCAGAATATGAGCGGAGCAGAAATAGGTAAGTATTATCAATCAATTAGCAATAATAATCAATAATTTAGATACTGACTGATGTAGACAACAATGCTTTCTCATGTCTGCTAGAGCAGAGAGAGTTGGGGAAGCATAGGTCGACGGCATAGGAAACCTGTAAGCAAGCAGCAGATAACAACTGCTCTAACTCTGAAATGAAGCAAAGTCAGAGCAGCAGTGTATTTAGTAATAGTCTCTTTAACCTTTTGCTTACATGTTTAAAGCTAATCAGTGTGATAGGAGTACCCCTTTAAGATGGGTGGATCCTAGGCAACGTGTCTGACAGAAGGGTTAAGCTAAACTGCTGTCTGTTTCCAAAGCCAACCAACAGAACATTGGGCGACATGTATAAATGGGGCGGCACCAGTTTTCTGGTGTACTGTGAGCCAAAATAAATGTATGAACAGGTGCACTCCAAACTTTGGTGCGATAAGTGCCTTTATAATGCGCCAAAGACAGTTTTTAGCGCGCCAAAGATTTGGGGGTGATCTAGGGGTGTGTTGCACCACATTTGCAGAAGTAGACACGTTTTTGATTCTTTGATGTGAAATCTAGGGGCAGAACAGTTAGAATAGCCAGACCTGGGTAAAGGTGGTGCCTGAGCCAGACTTGTGGTATTGGCTCTACACTGCCCTGTATGTATGACCTGCAGAAGAACAGAACCAGGGTAAAGGTGGTTGCCTGAGCCAGACGTGTGGTTTGGGCTCTACTCTGCCCTGGATGTATGACCTGCAGAAGAACAGACCAGGGTAAAGGTGGTGCCTGAGCCAGACTTGTGGTATTGGCTCTACACTGCCCTGTATGTATGACCTGCAGAAGAACAGCCCAGGGTAAAGGTGGTGCCTGAGCCAGACTTGTGGTATTGGCTCTACACTGCCCTGTATGTATGACCTGCAGAAGAACACCCAGACCACGATAAAGGTGGTGCCTCAGCCAGACTAGAGGTTTTGGCTCTACACTGCCCTGTATGTATGACCTGCAGAAGAACAGCCAGACGGGTAAAGGTGGTGCCTGAGCCAGACTTGTGGTATTGGCTGTACACTGTGCCTGTATGTATGACCTGCAGAAGAACAGACCAGGGTAAAGGGGGTGCCTGAGCCAGACTTGTGGTATTGGCTCTACACTGTCCTGTATGTATGACCTGCAGAAGAACAGCTTCATACATTCTGGCTCATTCTACACTGGTTTAAAGCTATTTAGAACTGGCCTGTCAGTGTCAACATTCATACATGTCGCCCTTTGTGTGTGAAATGAGACACAACCAAAATTTGTTCAAAAACTGCAAAATAAAATGTAAATGTAAAGTTCCTTTTTTTGTACACTTAACTGTAAAATGTTTGAGAAAGGATTTAGTAAATTACAGATGACTGGATTTTTTTTTCTGTGTATCTATTTTTTAAATTAGAAGGTGAACAGCAACTTGCCGAGAACAGAGTGAACTTTTTGTAAGACATTTAAATCCCCAAACACTTGTTCTTTAATCACCCAAGTAACCCGCAATTCAAGTCCTCTTGAATTCAAGTTAATTAGCACTTGAGCATACTGATTCCAGCCCTCATCAATCTCTATTTCTTTTCTAGAGGTGTGCTAAAATATCAGACTAATTTGGAAGAACACCCTCCTGGCTGCCTACAGCTAAACAGGACCATGAAGTATTATGCTCCACTTACTGAGCCTAATGGAGAGGGATATACGCTGAAGACAGAAAAACTGGCCCCAACTCCCTTCAAGTCACACGGAGAACTTTTAATTAATGATAGTACACTTAGGATATGCACCACAGACCCAGCGTTTCAGCCCCATTTTCCAGAGGTAAGTGTGTTGGTAATATTTAGCTTCAAATAAACATACGTTTTCTCTCCATTAGCACTCATTCCTACAAAAATATGATCATTAAGACAGTAAAAGAGAAAATTCTGGTTTGAGACCATGCAGCGACCCTCAACCCGGTAGAAGGGTCAGCACTTTCAGTAGTAAGTTCAGTGTGTTTATATTGTTTATTATATTAAAGGGGTTGTATAATTTCATTAAATGGTCTTCAGAATAAGGGGACAGTGAAAACAAACAACTTTGCAATTAGATGTCATTTGCAAAGCTGTCTTGTTTTCACTGTCTGCCTTATCTTCGTTTTGTGTAAACACAGTTCCCCAGTGCCAGTCGGATCCCACCTCCTTGCATTTCATTGGCTGCCGGCTCTACTAATTTACATTCTGTCTGGCCCCCGGTCGTATTCACGGGAGCGAGCATTCCTGCCTCTCTCACTCAGAATAAGGGACCGGCAACAATTTCACTCTATACAGCCACCAGCTCCTCAGTGACACTGCAGCTGCTTCTACAATCAGAGAACAGCAGAATTGTGCCTCGGTGCCCAATGCTTCTTCTTGTAAGGGGCCGGCAACAATTTCACTCTATACAGCTAGCTGTTCCTAAGTGACACTGCAACTGCTTCTAGAATCAGAAAACAGCAGAATTGTGCCTTGTGGAAACATAGAAGGGAGACTGATCTGTGCTCTGGATGAGTTCATAGAAGACTGGATTCAACTGTAACAAACCTCCAGCTGTGAGAGGAGAAAAGATCAGTGCTCTGAGTTCATAGAAGACTGGATTCAACTGTAACAAACCTCCAGCTGTTAGAAGAGATAATATCAGTGATCTTATTTCATAGAATTCTGTCTAGACAATGCTGGGGGTGAGGAATGACACAGTGAGATGTTGGCTCTGACAGAGAGTGTGGGGGTAGCACACTGACTCGGGAGCAAGCATGAACAGTGAAGGGGGGATGATGTCATCCCCCTTCAGTTAAGAAACACCCAGCTGGGAGGGGAAAAAACGCCCCTGGATTTCAGGAACTGAGAGAATAAAGCTTCAAGAAAACAGTCGAACTGTTACTTCCCCTTTAAGCACTAGTTTTGCTCAAATGGCTCTATGTTTGGTTCTAGAACAGTTTGGCCGAATTTGTGAGAAGATTTGGGTGTGAGACATCCTAAACTTGAATTTAGGACTTGAGTTTAGGAAGAAAACATTCTCTATGTGTTTTCTGGCCTCTAGAAGGTACCTGCAGCTGTCAGTTGTGTCGCGTTCAGTCTCAGGGAGACAGGAGGTGGGTCCACAGGGTCACTTTCAAGAGTTGGAATAACCTTTGCTGGGGAGTGGAGTCTAAGGAGCCCTACGTTTTTACTAGAGCCCATTGCAAAGCAAGTTGGACTTTGTTGTGGGCAATTCCCAGGTCACAACCCCCGACATAGGAACTCAAAGTGACATCTGACATATGGATTTACATTGTATCGGAGGGTGAGGCAGAGACGTTGTCAGGAAGAGGCACATGGTCAGGGCTGGCAGTGCACAAACAAGGTCAGGTTCAGACATTAGGTCAGGGGAGGCAGCAGACAAGGCAATGTCAGGAACATAGCGGAGAGTCAGTAACAGGAAGGCAATCAGGAACAATGCACAGGAACAGTAGACATGTAGAAAGGGGCACCAATACCAGGGTGTGGGATGGAGGGTGAGGTGTCCATAGAGGATGGGAAACTGTCGCGATTTTTGATCGGGCCTTGGACCACGCTGCATTACAGTCTGCCTCCAAATTACATAGAAATACCCCCTAATATCTGTGTCACATCTGTGCAATATCTGGGGAACATCTGTACAACATCTTAGGAACATCTACGCAACATTTGGTCAACATCTAGGTAGTCCAATCCTAACTCCAACCCAAAACTTTAATCTGGAGTATCCTAGATGATTACCAGATGTCCCCAAGGGTTAGCTTGGCATTAGGATTAGTGATCACACAAATGCAACACTGATCAAACATGGAAGCAAAATAATCATTGACATCCAGGAACCCACTGATTTTGAATTGTTTAGTTTCCTTTTATTCTTCATTAGATCCAGACTGTTATTCAAAACTATCCCCAACTCAGCACAAACTTCCCATTCATATTAGCCTTGAATGGGGGGGTTTGCGCTATGAAGATAGGTGGGCACTATGAAGAGAGGGGCACTATAAAAAGAGGGGAGCACTATTAGGAAATTACTATTTGTTCCCCTTATAGACCATAGACAGTAATAGAGCATCCTTTGTGCCCCAAGTAATAAGGTCACTTTTATGCTCCTACTCAGTACAAATGGTGCCTTTGACCCCACTAACAAAAAATGTCAACTCTGTCATCCATTTTGTAATAATGTCCTATCTGTACCTGCTTTTCAGTAATAATGCCCCTTCTTTTTAATAGTTTAGCCTCTTAGTTATAATATTCCCTTCTCTCTAGTAGTGCCTCCTCTTCTTGAATAGTGTCCTCCTCTGTGTCCCCTCCCTTTATAGTGTCCCCTCCCTTGATAGTGCCTCTCTCTATTTTTATTGTTCCCCTTCCCTTTATTGTGCCCTCTATTCATTAGAGTGCCCCCCTTTTCAAAGTGACCAGTTTTCTTTAAAGTACTCCCGTCTCTTTATATTGTCCTCCTCTGTTTATACTGCCCCCTATCTTGATAGGGCCCGTCATTATTTATACTTCCCCCTGTTCATACTGCCCCCTATACTTATGCTGTTTCCTCCCTTAATACTGCCTCCTCTCTTTCATTCTGCCCCACTCTTTTTATATTATCTCCCTCCAGTGTCAGACTGGGGTGTCTAGGGCCCACCCCACTACTACCGAACTTTGCCTGCCTGCCTTCCCCACCTGAATCATGCCCCCATCCAGTCTTTCATCCCACTAATACAGACTTTCCTTCGTGATATAAAACATACAAATGTAGAAAAACAAAAAGGCTCACTTACATGGGCTATGGCAAAATTGTCCTGGAGAGACACGTAGCTGCAATACCACTCCGAGCTGACCGCGTTTCGGGCGGCAGACACCCTTGCTCACTGCCGCCCGAAACGCGTCTGTGTTTTTCATTAGCCGTGTGGGTTTGTTGCCAATGTGCATTTTTACTTTTGGATTACAATAAACGACTGCTTTTACTGCTATCTGCTTCCGGATTTTTCAGTGGTACTCAGCGCCATTTGCTGTGTCGCCTGGGATACCCGGACTTCCGCCCTTTCTTTGTTTCCTTCGTGATAACCCTATCATGCCAGTCAGCAATCAAGATGTGGCACTGAGGCTTCTGAGTCACAGGTAGCAAAGGCAGCAGGGCAGGAGATGGTGCACTTCAAAGGTCTACAAAGACATATCATCCCCTTTCCCAAAAAAGAAATTTTATATACATAAAAATATACAAATAGCATTGAGCAAATTTAACACATTGGGCCTCAGTTATCATTTGTAAGATGGTCTTTGTTGTCCATAGAAACCAATTAAAGCTAAGCTTTCATTTTTCCATAGCAGTTGAAGAAATAAAAGCTGAGCTCTCATTGGTTGTTATGGGCAAAAAGGGCAGTTCTTTGCATAAAACCTTTAAATAATGGTCATACCAAATAATATCACTAAAAAATGAGTAAATGTTATTACTGCACTGTTAATAGAAAAAAACAAAACACTATGCCGAGGTCAATATTGTCAATATAACGACTATACAAGCAAGCATACATCATGACCCCATATCACCACATAGTGACTGAATACTACCCATTACACTACGACTAATATTACTCCCATACAGTGCCCATATAGCCGTAGATACCAGTTGTACTCAGGCTCTGCACACTTTAAAGTGATTACAGTGCGGTTACATGCAGTGACTCACAAGTGACATCTTCTCTGATGGGAGTCGTTCACTTTCCTTTCTCTTCTCCATCTGGTCCAGAATGTCATAACAATTTCTTCTAGCCCAGACTTTTCTCTGCAACATTTACCACACAAATATGTAAGACTCCAGCCTCTCTCTAACCGTTGCACACCTATACAAACTCCCCATCCATAGCCCCCCCAAAAGGTACTCATGATCTTCTTGTGCCCCAAACAGTAAAAGTACTCCAAGGAGGCTATGGAGCTCCCATTTTTTCACCCAGTTTTAGTCTTCTTTTGTGTCACCATGTAGAAGGTAAACCCGCAATATAGTAAGTAGGCAGATAGGTAGACCTCTTTTTAGGCAAGTAGCATCCAGTTAGGCAGGTAGGTAGCTATATAGGTCCCACATTAGTTAAGTAATTATTTAAGCTATTATAGGTATATTTGCTGCCCATTAGGTAGCTAGGTATATAGCGCCCCATTAGGTAGATAAGTCTATAGTCCCCCTGCATTAGGGAGGTTGGTATATAAACCCCACATTAGGTAGGTTTATATATAACCCTTTCATTAGGTAGGTGATAGGCCGTCCTTTAGGTAGCTAAGTATATAGCCCCCTAGGAGGTAGGTAACTATATAGGCTCACTATTAAATAGCTATATAAACCCTCTAGGAATGCATCCTCTCAGGCATACATCCTAAAATACGCACCAGTGCAGCTGGCATGATGACATCACATCATGCTGCCTGTGCTGCTCACACGGGTAGGTCGCAGATGTGGTTGGCGGTGACAGGGAGTTGCTGACTTCCTGCACCACCATATCTTTCAACTGTATTCACATCCTGAGGACACTCATACAATTGAGAAGAAGCACTGGAGCTCTGCCGCTGGAGCAGGTTTCCAGTCTGGGCCTGTGTAGGAATTCAGTCAAGTGAGAGATTAGATTGGCTCTTGGTGCAAAGGAATAGATTGCATGTGAGTACAGCCCTTAGCACAAGGGTTCAGAGACTGAGACTATTACCTGATAAAACCACATCAGAACCACCAGCCTGCAACTGTTTTAACCAAATTTGTGCTTCTTATTGATAACAACCACGATTATTGTATTTGTGTTGGTTGTAACCACCAAGCATAAGTGCCTATAGTAAGTATAGTTTTCCTCAGTTCTTCAAGGCTATAAACTGTGTGCACATTCTTGCTGCGTCATCTCCTCCAGTCACTGCTAGGCCCTTCATGATATCATCTCAGCTCATTGAAGTAACTAACTACATATTGTTCATAGACATTTATGGAGTGGGGAAGGGGAGAAGGGGGGAGCTGCAGAATAACACAAGAAGCAGAGAGAGAGAGGAAGATACAGACTATGCTGAAAGCTCTCAAAAGTTTCTTAATTCACTTCATTGACAGCTTATGCTTCTCAGTGCTGCTCTATGATGGCCTTCATGCTAATGCTGCTGCCCCTGTGCTGTAGATACTTTTAGAGGCTAACTGAGTTTATTTTAGGGTCAGCTTTCCAGAGTATTAGCTCCCTTCTTCAGACCTAGTGTTATACCAGAAACTGAAAATTCACAGACTTTTTATACAAAAAAGGCACAGACATTCAAAGGATCTTAAAATCTTTAAAAATAATAAAATGCAATAAGTAGAGGAGTTATTTGCAGCAGGTCAGGAAATAATCCGGAAACCTGTGAGGTGTGACAGAGGGATCAGTAATTCTTGTTGTTATCTGTTTGCTATCAGGTGGTGATTTGTGATCCTCACAGTTCATATATACGAAAGATCCTACAAAGGAATGGCAAGGAACTCCACAAAGCTACATAGGGACAACAAACTCAAAGACATGTTTCCAGTCCCCCCTCTCCTTTCCTTTCGGCAACCACCAAACCTATTATTGTCCGGAGCGCCCTGAAGGCCCCAACAGAGAATGGCACCTCACCCTGCCTGCAGAACAGGTGCAAGACCTGCAGACACATCCCACCACTGGACAGTGTACCGTCCCACAGTCACAGCAGGTGCACAGAATTAGGGGGACATTTTCCTGCAGGTCTTCAATGTGGCGTATCTGATTATGTGTGTGCAATTTTCCGACCACAGGCCTTTATGTGGGGGAAAACAGGGCAGAGACTCACGCGCACGCATGAATTACACAGTTTTCACCATTAATAACAGCAAAACTGATCTCCCCAGTGGCCGCACATTTCTCTGGAGAAGACCATTCTATTGAAGATTTGCAGGTTGTGGTTTTAATGGGACATTTTAATACGCAGAGGGAGAGAAAGGAATGGGAATATCAGGTAATGCAAAAAATTCAAACTCTGCAATTTGGATTTAATATTCATGCCAGGTTCATGTCACACTATGTGTGAACTGTGAGGGTCACAAATCACCACCTGATAGCAAACAGATGACATCAAGAACTAATGATCCTCCTGTCACGCCTCACAAGTGTCCAGACTGTTTATTTCTTGACCTGTTGTAAATAAATGCTCTTCTTATATTGCATTTTGTTATTGTTAAAGATTCTAAGTTCCTTTGTAGGTCCATGTATTTTGTGCATAAAAAGTCTGTAAATTTTCAGTTCTTGTATAACATAAGTCTGAAGAAGGGAGCTAGGACTCTGGAAAGCTCACCATCAAATATACTCAGCCTCTAAAAGGTATCGCCTGATTTCTTCACTCTCTTTACTTTCTATGGCTAACACGGAGCAACATTATACTCATGTGCTGTAGAGACATAGAGGAGCAGAATCTCCTCTTCTGTGTGTTCAGCGTATGGGAAACATCACAGCAGCTAGTGTCCACCCACTAGCTCAGGAACAACAGACAATTAGAGATGGAGTCTATAAAGGAGAAAACTGATAAAAAAATAATACCTACAATTTGTGTAATGGTCGTAAAATTGCTACTTCTCATGGTCACACACATAACAGCTTATCCTTAGAAGTTACCTGAAAGTATAGGTACGCTTTGGCTTGGACTAATCCTGTACTGACAGAGGCCACAGGGTGCGGTCTTCAGTTTAGTTGGCCATCTCTGGTCTTACTCAATTCTCAAATAAAATGTCCTTTCTAGTAGTTTCATAAAGTTGCATAGATTTGGACTCCAGGCTAGATAATTCCTCGCAGTTCTAATAATCATAATCATTTTTGGCTTGATCTTTATGAATTATTTTAGATTGAATCGACTTTCCATTCTTGAGGTCAAAAGTTAATTTGAGAGCTTAAAAGACACATTTTACAATCAGATAGCTGAAATTAGGTCTTTTAAAAAACTTTCCTAAGCTCTATTTCACTAGTTCAGATGTTGTTTCATGTTTTATTATGTATGAGAATAGATAAGTCTAAGGACCTTTTGGTTATATCAAAGTGACAAAACTTTTTAAAGTGATAAACAAATCCAAAAAAAAAGAGGCCCCCAGGGTGGTAGAGATTTTCAGAGGGCTGGATCAAGAGTTGACTTCGAGTTACAATTTACTTCTTTCAAAAAAAAGGTGGGCTTTTATAGTTTATAGGTAAAACCATTAGGATTATAGAGTTTTTAAGGCTAGGGGAATAATAAAAAAAGACCTTTGTCATAAAAAAAATGTTGTGTGGAAACTGGGAGGTTTGACACTAAAGGGGCCATAGGGGACCTTGCATTACGGGGAGGTCTTTTTTACATGCCCACTAGCTGCGGGGAACCTCGGGGGGTCTTTCTACAACAACTCCACCTCCACACCCAACCACGTTTATGTTATATAAGTTGACATGGAATAGGCCTTAATATTTGTTAGGGGAATTGTTCACAGAAAAACAATTTCTCACAAGGGGGATAATCTGAATCAGGGTATTACATGGTATCAGTTTTAATTTGATTCCTGTTTAGGGATTTCCCATTTGTTTTTTTTATCCCACCGCTTTCCAATGATTGCTCAAATCCAATTAACATTGGTGGGGATTTGTTTGGTTACATAATTTTGTACGCCACAAAAAAGGAGGACTTTTTTTTTTCCAAATCCTCCACCAGTTTTCAGGGTGGCCTATTTGTTGCTTTTATACAGTGTTAGATACCAAGGTAAAAAGGAGATACTAAAATATAAAAAGCATGGAGGTGAAAAGGGCCCCATTTTGGTACCTTATATTTTTGGAGATATAAAATTTCCTTACCATGCCTTCCTATCTGGGCATAATTTCTGTTTTAAAAAAAACATCCCTGGAATCAGCGACTTCTTTCTTCCAGAAATTCATTGGGGGTTCCCAAACTTTAACCGGTTATTTTATCTACCTCTTAGGGATATGTATTTCCAGGGGGGACCCGTCTTTCCAAGGAAATTTCCTAGGTCACTTAGTTAACTTGTTTAGATTATTTTAACATCTAGATATTTATTTCCATAGGGGGGGACCCATTCACTTTTTCCAAGCAATTCATGGTCCCTATAAAAACTTGTTATAACTGACATCTTAGGGGAAATTGTTATCATGGGGGTGTGAACCCTTCTCGCCCAGGGGAAATTCCTGGGTTTCCACATAGAATTGTTATAATTTTTATTATCTTCTGGGAATAATATATCCCAGGGGACCCGTATTGCACCAGTATTTCATGGTCACTTAATTAAAAACCTTTGTTTTATTTATTTACCATCTAGATATATTGTATCCCAGAAACCCTTCTCCAGATTTCCATGGTCCCCCCAACATATCAATAACTTTGGTTAAATTATGTTCAGCTAGAATGGTAATCCAGGGAACATTATTCCAGAATAATTTCCTGGTGCACTTATTTTAAAAAACTTTGTTTTTTTTTTTATTAATACATCTAGTTAAATAAATATCCAAAGGGTACCCTTTTTCTACCCAGGATATATCCCACGGTACTATATCTTGGTTATTTTTCATTCTTAGAAATACATCACTGGACCCTTCTTCCAGATATCACACTGGGTCATCCAATATATTAGTGGTAGACTTTTTATTTAAATCTTAGGGTAATGGTTTTCCTGGGTGGTGTGGAACCCTTTATACCAGATTCCTGGTGGGGACATATATACTGTGGTCTTTATATTATTTACATTCTAGGGGGATTATTGTATTATCATGTGGGGGGGGGTCACCCTTCATCCATGGATAAAGGTCCAACTTAGAAATAATCTTGTTTATTGTGATTCGTTAACGTTTTCTAGGGGTAAATGTTCTCACATGGCGGGGTACACCTTTTGTCGTCCATAGATTGCAACGGGTTTACCAACTTATTTTATAATTTTGGTGTCTTTGGTTATCTTCGGTAGGTTAGGTGTTATCCAGACACTTATCACAGAAATTTATGGGGACAACTTGGTTAAACCTGGTTGTAGTTTGTTATTGCTATGTTATGGTATCCAGTCACCGGCTTCCTGGGAATCCTGGTATCTTTTAAAAATATTGTTTCTTGATTAATGACAATCACTTGGGGGGGAAATAGGGGTTATGCCCTGTCCCCTTTCTCCAGATTGACTGGTCAACTATAAAACTTGTTAATTATATTTTACAATCTAGAAAATGGGATTTTTTCAAGGGGAACCCTTTCCACAGATTATGCCTGTGCACTATATAATATTCTTGGTTTGATTTTTATTTACTTCCAGGGTGAAGACAAAATGTATCCCAGGGACCCTTCCCAGATTTCACTGGTTCACTTTTAAACTTGTCATTTATTTTTTTACATATAGATTAGGTATCCAGGGGACACCTTCTCCTTAGGAATTTACCTGGGGTCCAATATACACACTTGTTATATTTTTTAATTACGTTCTAGTAAAATGTATTTTCACAAGGGGCGCCCCCTTCCCCCCAGGAAGCCTTGGTCACACTAAATAAACAATTGTTATATTAATATTAAAACAATCTTTAGGAAAATGCATTCCCGGGTCACAGTTCCCCCCACGGAAAATCCTGGGTCACTATAACAACTTGTTATATTTACAATCTAGTAAATGTATTTCCCCAGGGTGTGGACCACATTTTTTCACTGGAATCATGAGGTCCACTATAAAACTTTTGTATTACCTTAAATCGCTCATCTAAGTTTATGTATTGCCAGGAGGGGGGGGAGGGGGACCCTTTCTCACCAAAATGAGGATCAATGGTCAACTTAGAAAAAAATGTTATTTATGATTTTCAATATATTGAAAATGTTATTCCAGGGACCGTTTACTCCCAAAGTACTCACCTAGTCCACTATTAACCTTGTTATTTTTTTTTACATATAGACAAAATGTATTCCAGAATCCACTTCTCCAGGGATAATCTGGTCACATAACGGAACTTGTTTATATTTATTATTACATCTAGTAATATGTATATCCAGGGTGTAACCTTCTTGTGAAAATACTGTTAGTTGAAAAATTTTTTTCACCTTGGGACCCCATTTTTCCATTGGCAGGTAAGGAGTTTCCACAGTCTTTCAACACTTGCACTTGTCTGACAGTACAAAAGGGAAATCCCTTTTCTTACAGTATGTACTATTTAAAAAAATGTTTCTGCTTTATTCCTCCCTGATGTAGAGGGAATTTGGCCCCTGTATTGTCTGTTAAATTTTTTTATCGGGAACATTGTTGTTGTTGGGGTTTTTACTTGTGTTAGTTTGGCCAATCCTACATAAGCCATTGCTTTCCTTGGTTTGGGTTGTAATTGAGTGTACCGCTATTAGCCACCATTCCCCTTTTCATTCTCTTTAGGACATTGGCTGTGGATGTTCGGGGACCTCCTATTGCCTTGTTTCAAGTGACGGCAAACGGGACACGGATTTTATATTTTCACCCCGACTACTTAACGGGAGAATCGATGGCCGGGTGACCACTTTCACCCCTTCTGTCTGATAACCATTTACAATTCCCTGCAATTTATGGTCATTTGGAAAATCCTAGGAATGATTTAAAAGTATTTTTATTCTATTTTTCAAAAAAAAATAGACAGGGCCTTGGGTCAGGTGGAAGTAAATAGGAAAATAAACATCCTTTCCAATCTATTTATCTCACCCACTAATTGTTTTTTCTTCACCTGTTATTTATATTTCCCTGTTAACGGGGGTTCATATAAACCTGGGGGTTGTAACTTTTATTTTCTGATACCACACCTCCATGGGTCCTTATAATATATATTTGTAGGCAGGTGCCAGGGGCGTTGGCTAGGGGTGCACTATATAATTTACCACGGGGCTTCGGGGCCCTTTTATGGTTTTTCTTTGGGTTTCGGGGGGGCTGGGTTCACCCTTCGGGGGGGGGGGTGATCATTTTTTTTCCTCCGGGCCCTCAATGTGTGATTAATAAACCTGCGTGATGATGTTTTTTTTTTATGTACAGTAGTAACAAAAATACACATTCTGTGTTCACCTGTTCACTAATTTTCTGGCACAAATTCCTCACCGGATTTTTCCCGTCAATTTTGTTTTTCTCCCTCAGGCAAGTCATTGCTTAACAGTAAAAATCACCAATGTCAAATTTCTTTTTCAAGGACAAAACTTCTTCACTTTCATCATGGGGGGACAATAACCACTTAAAACAGGGTACCACCATAAAACATTCCACATACCTTAACACATGGAGCAAAAATCTTACCCAGACAAGGGGATTGGTTTTACCTTATAATTAACCACCCTCCCTTACAACATCATGACCCCAAAAAAAATCACTATTTATCTACATAAGGGATCAAAATAAAATCCTGCCAGACCAACATTGTGGGGAACTATCAGCTGTTACATGCCCTTCTGATGGGGGGGGAACATATACCCCACTGCCATAATTAGTTGGTACCATTAGTGGTTAAGGATAACTTGTTGTATGTAAATGCTATTGCAGGGGTAACATATTAATGATTACACACTGCCAGTTACAATTTGTGGTTGACTCCACCAGGGGGAGACGGTCTTTTCTGGTTCCGCGTCGTTACACTTTCACCCTTTTCTTTTTACCATTCCGGTTCTCACCCCCCATACTTCGTTGCCTGATTGCTCAACGGGGGGCAATTTTAACCTTGTCCCTGAGGATTTGGGACAACCAAAATATCTTCTTGAATCCTTCAAACATTATGTTCCATAGGCAATAAACTCCCTTGAATTTTAGGTATTAGCTGGTTTCCCCTCCAGTTTAGGGTTTTATAGGGGGCAATTTTGAAAGCTGGTATTATGGGGGGGCCCAGAGGCCAAGGGATTTTAATGGGGCCCACAGGGGCAGGGTTCATTATAGGGGGGCCATACAGGGCGTATATGGGGGGGCATTGAGGGCACCACAGTCTATGGGGGGCCACAGGGCAGTAATATTGGGGGGGGCCCCACAGGCAGGGGGGGAATATGGGGGGCCTAACAGGGGCAGTTATTTACGGGGGGCCACAGGCAGGGGTAGGGGGGGGGGGGCACTGGCATGCATTTAGGGGGCCACAGGGGCAGGGAATATTGGGGGGGCCACTGGAGGGGATATGGGGGGCCACAGGCAGGGCATTTTATAAGGGTCCAACAGGGCAGGTGCTTATTAAAGGGGCCATCAGGGGGCAGTCTAGGGGCCCACAGGGCCAGTATTTTTTTGGGGGGGGGGGATCCAGGGGGCAGGACTTATTTGCGGGGGGGCAACAGGCGTTATATGGGGGGGGCACTGAGGCAGGGTAAACGGCGATTAATATAACATAAACAGTTTATTTACTCACCCTTTAAACTCCCCGGCGTGGGCAGGCTCGCTCCGGTCACTCCTTTCTGCCCGCGACTCCCTTCTGGCAGGCTCCTCGGGGCGCCCCATACGCGGCCTATTTGGACCGCGCAGTGCGGGGGCACGAGGAGGAGGGCCAGGAGGTCGCACGATGGGGGTACATTTTTCACATTCAATCGCGGCGGGACGGCTGGGCCGTGCTGAGGCCGCACGGGGGTGCCACGCGTGGCGGGGGCTTTCCTCAAGCGACTTGTGGGGAGGGATCCCCGGGGCGGCCCCGCAAGTTGTCGGTCCCACCAGAAAGCCGGGTCCACGGGGTGACCCACTTGTTCTGCGGGGATTTTTCTGGGGGGGAGCACGGGGCTCGCCTCTGTGCTACCCGGCAGAACGCCCTCAATGCTGTGTGTGCGTCCAGCGGGGGAGACCCAATCCATGCAAAGCTGGAGGGCCAGCTCGGTGCTCCAAAGCCCATGGCTCCAGCGGGCTGGGATGCCGGGGTGACTGCGGGGCCTCAGGGGGTGTTTTTATTCCGGGGCCCGTAGCCCCGAATTTATATTTAACATAAAAAAAAATACAGCCCTAATTGAGGGGACGGGGGGGGGGTCCCCTGGCAGGTGGCCTAATAAGTTCATTTAGGGGGGCTCTTGTTCGTTTTCCATTGGGGTCTAAAATTAACAAAATTAAACATATACAAAAGCTGGTTGCAAATTTTAACTCTAAAAAGGCAACCATATAAAAGCTGGGGGCAGGAGGGGTAGAGGGACACCCTTTGCCCATGGAACAGTTTTTTACTAAATTCTACTAAGTTAAAGGGTGGGGAGGGTAGTGGGGGGGGTTGTACAGGAAAATGGTGGCAGGAATGGACGTGATGGAATGTTGGGGTTGCATGGAGGGGATAACGCGGGCCATATTACGCTGAGAGGTCTGTGTTCTATAGAAATAGGAGATTTAGTGGGCAGGAGGTGGTATAGGAGGGGCTGTCATTGGGGATCTAACTTAGGGACCAATTGTTCAACATGTAAAAATCAGGGCTTTTTTTTTTTTTTTTTTAACAATTTCTTTTTACTTTGTTGGTTTTAACATTTTAACCCCATTAAAATTTTTAAAAAAAATTGCACACATAACAAAAATTAAATTTTCCCCCCACCCAAAAAAAATACCAACTTCGTAGACAAGGACCCCTAATTTCCAATGGACCCATACAAGGGGGAAGAATTTATAATAACTATATATTTCTAAAATTTGAACCTGGTACGGATAATGGGGGGGAACAATTCCCACAAATTACAAGAAAAAAAAAAAAGGGTTCATATTCGGAAAAAAAGTAACCTATAATTTATTATCAGAAATGGGTTTAAGTATGTAAAAAAAACATTTTTTTGGTGTATTTTTAATTTCTTTCAGCCTGGAAAATGGGACAACCAAAAAAAATTTAGTTGTGTTAAATATTTGCCACATATTCCACATGTTTATTGGCCGACCAGGGGCACAACAAACAAACTTTTAACACCTGGAGTACTATGTTCTTGCTTTTTCTTGCAGGGTCATAACTTATTAGGGGCAGTTTGTAGAGCCAAATTACACCACCAATGTTTCGTGGCTTTCAGGCACCACACGCCAAACATATTTTTTTAACCACTGGTTCTGGGCTGTTTCTTTCTGGAAAGGGGGGTCATATTTTACATATTTAAGGAGGGGTCAGTCAGGTGTAGAGCCACAAATACCTCACACCAAAAAGTTTCTGGCCTTCAGGGCACCAACACTTTTTGACCCTGGTTCTGGCTGGTTTCCTTTCTGCACAGAGGTCCTTTATTTAACATTTATAGGGCCAGTGTAGAAGGGGCCCAATTCCAAACAAGTTCTGGGGGCTCAGGCATTCCCCTAACACTTTTTAACCTGGGTCTGGGCTGTTCTTTCTGGGATGTCATTCATTTTACAGGGGCAGTGTTAGAGCCAATTACCCACAAGGTTTGGGCATTTGCAGGGACACTCCTACTTTACCTGTATGGGACTGGTTTTCTTTTTCTGGGCTGGTCCATCTTACATTACTCTGGGGGGGGGCCAGTGTTGAGCCACAAATACCCCCCCACCCCATGGGGGTCCTGGAGGTTACTTGGGGCTCAACACACCCTTCTTACCCTGGGGATTTTTTAAGGCTGTTCTTCTGACTGGGTCAGAACAATTAACGGGGGGGGGGGGGTGGGTTCAGTTGTAGATGGAGGGTCCAAAAATTACACCACAAAGTTTCTTGGCTCAGGCCACCCAACCACCTTTTTACACACCTCGGGTCTGGCTGCGGTTTCTTCTGCAGGGTCATACCCATAACCGGGGGCAGGGGCTAGAAGGGCCAAATTTGACCACAAGGTTTCTGGCTTCAGGGACCCACCCCAAACCTTTAACCTTGGTTATGTTTCTTCTTGGGGCACAGGGGTCCATATACAATAAGGGGGGGGGGCAGTGTAGGATAAGCCCTAAATACCATCCAAGGTCTGGCTTTTTTTTTTTCTGGGCGGCACAACCCTTTTACCCTGGGGTCTGTTTCTTTCTGCCCAGGGTCATACATACAGGGGGGCAGTTGTAGGTGGAGCCCTATTTTTACACCAACATGGTTTCTGGGGCTTCAGGGCACCACCTTTATTTTTACCACTCGGTAGGTATGGGGCTGGTATCTTTCTTTCGCAAAGCATCTTACTAAAAGGGCAGTGTAGAGGGCACTAATATAACCACTCAAAAAGGGGGTCTGGGCCTTTAGGCCCCACACAATGACCACCTGGGGAGGGTGTTCTTGTTTCTTCTCTGCAGGGTCACTCCTAAACATACCATTTTTACACCAGGTGGCTGTTGTATGGTGCACAATTACACTACAAATGGTTTTTCTGGGCTTCAGGCACCTTACCACTTATTCCTGGTTCTGTTCTTCTGGCACCAGGTACCAATTACAATAAACAGGGCCTGTTGTAAGGAGGCCCTATAACACACATGGTCTGGCTCTTTTTCAGGCCAAACCCCAACTTTACCCTGGTCTGGGCTGGTTTCTTTCTTGCCAGCTCAAAAACATTTTTTTTTGTTACATGGGGCTAGTGTAGGGAAAGGGGCCCCTATTAACCACTAAAGTCTGACTTCATGTGCCGCATTAACCTTTTTTCCCTGGGATGGCTCGTTTTTTACCGTTTTCTCTTTTAGCAGGGTTTCATTATACCATTACTCGGGGCAGTTGCTAGAGCCTATTAACCACAAAAATGCGTTACTGGCTCTAGGCCCCCAACCTTTTACACCTGGTATTGGGGCTTGTTTCTTTTCTGCAAGGGGTGGTCATTTTTTCTATACCTGGGGGGCAGTGTTAAGAGGGGGGACAATTTTATCAACAAGGTCTGGACTTCAGGGCCACCCCACCCTTTTTTTTACCTGGTTTATGGCCTGTTTCTTCTGGGCAGCTTTATAATTTTCAAATACACACGTTTGTAGGGGGAAAGCCCAAATACACATACAAGTCTGGCCTCCAGGGCCCAACCCACCTTTACACCTGGTTCTTGGGGGCTGTTCCGTTCTGGCCAGGGTCATAAATTTACAGGGAGGCTGGTTGTAGAGGCCATATTATCCAACAAGGTCATTGGCCTCCAGGGGCACCAACCTTTTACCTACCTGGGTTCTGGTTCTGTTATTTTGCAGGGTCAATTACTTTTACCCGGGCCAGTGGTAGGGGCCAAATACCCCACATGTCTGGGGCTCAAGGGGCACCCACCATTTTACTCCCCTGGGGCTCTGGGGCTGTTTTCATTCTTGCAGGTGTCATTTTACCCCACAACTCCAGGCCGGGCAGTATAGGAGCCAATACCAACAAAGGGTCTGGCCTCAGGGCACCACCTTTACCCTGGCTTCTGGGCCTGTGTTTATCTTCTGCGGGTCAGTTATAACCATACAGGGGCCCAGTGTTTTAGTGGGCCCTTTACCACAAATGGTCTGTACAGGGGGGCCAACACCAACCCCTCTTTTACACTGGTTCCTGGTTCTGTTTCTTCTGCAGGGTCATTTTTACATTTTACCAGGGGCTGTGTCAGACGGACAATTACATCCACAATGTCTGGGCTTCATGGGCCAACCACCCACCATTTTTCCCCTGGGTCTGAGCTGTTTCACTCTGCGCTGGGTACCATACATTTTTCTGGGCAGGTATGAGCCAACACTTTGACCACAAGTCTGGGGGTGCTTACAGGCCACATCCTTTTAACCCCGGGTCTGTTCTTCATGAAGGGTCCATGACATTTACTGGGCCGGGCAGGTTGGGTAGAGGCAATACCACAAGGTTCTGGGGCATCAGGGGGACCACCACCTTTACCTGGTTTTTTCTGCGGCGGTTTCTTTCTTGAAGGGTCCTTCAAATACAGGCGGGCACAGTTTATAGGGAGCCCAATACATCCAAAGTTTCTGGCTCAAGGCACCACCTTTACCCTAGGTTCTGGTCTGTTCTATAAACTGGTTTGTTGCCACAACCTAGATTTTGCATCACCAGGAATCTAATTAATGTGTCTACTTCTTCGGAATGTTGGTATGTCGCACAACCCAGGAAATAGCCCACACAAAAATCTCGCGGTGCACCTTAAAAATAAGTGTTGCGTCGGGGCTCTTTTTTCGCCCACCCACAAATTTAGAAAATGCACAATGTTCCTACAAATCAGGTGTAGGTAAAAATGGTTTACATTTGTGTTTTTACCTGATATAAGGTGGGCACACAGCCCCATTTCTTACATTAGTTCGCACTTAAACTTTTGCTATAAATACATCACCTATTTATATATAAAAATTGTTGGAGGGAAAGACATTAATCAAAATAAAATTCAAATCTTTCCGGTTTAACCCAAATGGGATCCTGATATTTTATTTTTATTCTTTTGTGTAAAACCATAACTGTTTAACGGTCCACTTTATATTCTAGAAGCATACCTGGGGCAGTAGGTTGTGGCTTGTCAGGAGCAGGTTCCCACCACCTGTCCATTGCATTGTTCTTGTAGTCGGTTAGTTTTGTGCTTTTTCATTGTTTCCTGTTATCCGGTTTATTTTTTTGTTTCGATTTGTAGTAACATCATTCTACATTGCCCCTAGAGTGGTCTGGCACTGGGGGGAAAAATTAATCCAATTTTACACTGACCATATGGGTAAGTTGCTGGTTTAACCCATTTTTGTAGTGATTTTAATTATAATGGGGTGTTCTTGTGAACTCCGAATTTCCCCCCTCTATCACCTTCTGGGGCATAATATAATTTCCCTCCATTTTGTAATCCCAAAAAACCAGGGAACTACTTTTTAATGGGGTTTTCTTTCTACTAACCTACAGGGTTCGTGCACAGTCTGTCCGTTCCACAGCATTTTTTGATGTTTCATTAAAAAACTAGGGGGCGGTGACTTAAAAAATAATACAACAAGGCTTGGGGGTGTCTTCCCTGCCTTGCCAGGGCATTTTCTTCCATCCGCACCACAGGGTTCATAAAACATTGCTCGCGGCTTTTTCCCCCTGGGCATGTTTGGGCTGGGGGGCTCACTCTACACTGTATGGGTTCCTGCGAGGGTTACTCTTTAGTAAAGGGCAGGCTGGTGGGGGAGGGGCAATTTTAGTAGGCTTGCAGGAGAGTTTTTACATGGGTGACAACCTTGAAAATAGGCACTGGTTTCTCAACTGTTTAAGAGGAATGATGGGGGGAAGATTCTGCTGATTATGCATTTGTATTCATGTAAAGGGGCTGCTTGAGTTACGGCAAAGTTTTCTTTAGGGTATGTTTATACTCAACCAGGGGGAGATGGTACTTTGCGCAGCCTTGCGTTTCACACGTCTACGCCCGCCCGCAGCTCACTTCGTCATTGGCTCCACTTTTTTTTCTCCCCCCCCCCCCCCCCCCCCTACGCGAAGCGCCTCGCGCTAATTAAGCGGGCGTTTTTAATCGGCAGCCCGCCGGTTGTCCCCATTGTCATTCCATTAAAACTAGCGGGAATAATTGTGGTCATTTGACTTTTTTCTACCACGCGCAGGGGAGAGGAGGCGTATTCCATTAGTTTCTCACAATTTTTTTTTTTAGTTCTAATTTTAATTTTAACCACCACCATTCCCACTTTTCACCATTAAAATTAACCTGTTAGATGAAAATTTTCTACCAGGTTTATTTTTTCAAGGTTCTTTCATGTTGGGAATACCTAATGAATGTGTTAGGTTTTTTAATTGTGTATAATGTTATGGAACAATTCTAATTTTTTTATATTTTTATTATCATCTTATTTATTATTTTATTTATGTAATTTATTTTTTTATTTTACATTTTTTTCTCCACTTTGTTTTTTACTTTTTTTTTTTTTTTTTTTTTTACAAAATTTCCCAATGAAGGGGTTAAACTATTGTAAATTTTTTTGTTAAAATAACAGCTTATGATCCTCGGGCACCAGGTCTGCGGCGGGCCTTTAGGGGCCGGCGAAATCTCATTGGTTTCTGCCGAGATTTTCTCTGACGTTGCTTGGTTAAAAAATATATTTTTTACATTTATCAATTCCAAATCATTTTAAAATACCATTTCCAAAAGATACAAATATGCACAAATACAAAAAAGGGGAAAGATTTGGACCCCATCCAAAAAACCAACCAAAGACCAAATTTTTTCTTCCCCCCATCTGGTCCCAGGGATGGGGGATTTTGGGCCCCATAATGGGAATAAAAGGGGGGAATTTTTATAATATGAATTTACTTACAATAAAAATTTCCCATTTGGACTGAATATTTACAATACCACAATTGGAAAAAAAAAAATTAAATGGGGGAATTATAAATTTTAAATAACTTAAACCCAGAAATCGTTTTTTTGCATTTGGCTTAGTTTTTTTGGTAAGGTTGAATCGTAACACCAGGTATATGGCTTTTCAGGCCTAAAAGAATTGCTGCCAATTAAACCAGCTCTGGAAAAAAAAAAATAAAGAGGGGGTGGGGGGGGACCACTTGCACAGTTTTCTTCTACATGGTTCTGAACAGGGGCCATTTTTCCATTTACAGTGGGGTCTGTTGAATTCCAAACACCAAAAAAAATTCCAACCTTCATTTTTCTACTTTAATGTGTCTTCTTATGATTAGGGTTTGAACTCTCCTTGAAAACCTAATCCTTAATTTAATTGAAGGGGGAAAAGTATTAAAAAAACACTTTTGCTGGGGGTTGGGGGGGGGGCGTGGGGCCAGCGGAAATGTAAGGGAGGAGGAGGGACGGTGTGTGGAGGAGGGGGGAACATAGCTTCCGTCCAGGGGGACTTTATAAAACTTTGTCAAGCAAAATTCTGGAGCTACAAATGGCGGTAAGGGCAGGAAGGGGCGAAAAATGGGGGGCGGGGCCCGGGCATTTCCTAGAACCACACCTTGCAAGGCAAGGGTGGGTCCCGGGCCATTTTTTACTTCAACTTCCTTTGCCCCCATCTTTTGCGGGGCCTGGCAGGACTCCCTTGTTTGCTGGTCTTCCCGCGACCTCAATATCTCCTTGAGGGGGCCCGGCCAATCTTAACCTGGGCTTTTGCCTCAGGTCGGGGCAGTCTTGGAGGCTCCAGGGGCAGCGGGAGGGGGACCACCGGGGTCGTTCCGGAGCGGGAGGGGAACAGGAAAAGTCCTGGGCTGCAATCCCGGCCGAACGACGGCTTGGGGGGTGGACCGGGGTAAAATAAGCCCCGCGTCTTCTGCACCGGCCAATCCCCGGATTTCCAAAAGCCGCGGGCCTCGTCACCGCAGGCGGGAGGGGAAGGCGTGGGAATCAGTTGGAGTTTGTCCCGGCGTGAATCGGGGAGGAAGGGGGGACGCCATGGTGGTTAAACCCGGGGGGGACAAGCAAAATATGCTATTTTTTCCCGGATAGGATTTTACTGGGCATCCAGTTAGTGGAATCCCCCGCAACGCGAGGGGCAGGAGGAGCAAGGGGGAGGGGAGTGCGGCGCTGAGGGGCCTGGCCATGGTTTTTACGATCCAGGTTCTTCCTGCCTGTGCGGGGCCATGGGAGGGACTTAAAACCAGCCCCGGGGGCCTCTGGGGGGTACCCGGGATGTTTTTTTGCAGGGGGGATGGGTTTTTGGGGGGCATGAAGATCAACTTCCAGGGGGATAGGCAGAGGGGGGGACTCAGGGGTTCCCCTCAATGCCAATGGGTCACAACAATTTCTGGGGCCTGCAGTTGGGGGACCACTCCCAGGGGGGGCATTGCACCCAAACTGGCAATCACCTGGGGATCAAGTGGGCTGCGGGACGTGCCCCCCAGCTCCATGGCCAAAAGCACAAATACAAAAACTCTCATGAAGGGGGGGGTTTCTGCTCCCTTTCTTCAAGGCGGTGGGGCCCTGCAGGTTTGCAGGACCAAAGGGCACCATCAAATACCGGGGGGGAGGGGTCTAAAATACAAAATTCTCCCAGAACCATTTTCTCATGGGCTAAACTTTTTTTTGGCTTTCCCCAGGGAGGGGTGAAGGGGGCTAGGGGGCAAGGTGGGCCCAGGCCATGCAAAAGGGGGGGGGTGGGACGGGGGGGGAACCTATAGGATGGGCGGGGCTTTCCCAATCGAGGATACAGGGGGGAGTTCCCCTCGGCACCAGCCCCTGACCTGGGAACCCCGTGCTCCAGGGGGGGAAACGGGTACGTTTTTTACCCCACAAGGATTTTTGACACCCTTCGTCACAGCGCGTGCCATGGCAGCTCAGCCTCGATACTCGCCCCCCACTTGGGGGGAACGTTCCCCATTGACCACGTTTCTTTTTAGCTTTATCAAACCCCTTTTACTGAGGTGTAATCCATAAATTGGGGGGGGGGAACCAAAACAGTGCAGGGGGGAACGCCTGACTCCGGTCCTACATCCCCCTTGAGAATTGCAACTCCCAACGCATTAGAGGGAGGGGGGGCCAACCCAGAGCCTTAGGGCAGCTTTCCTTTTCCTTTGATTCCTTCTAAAAGACGGGGGTAAACATCCCGAGAAAGATAAGCTTCAGGGATTTACGGACCTCACCATTGGGAAAAAACAGGGATTTTATTTTCCGGTTTCAAGGCCGGATTGTTGCCAAAGGACTTTTGCCAAGGAGGGAGGGTTTACAACAACAGGGTGGGGGGGAAAGTAATTCGTAACGTCTACAATAGGTCCCGGCTATTGCTTTTTATGGCACTGTACAAAGGTGTGTCTATGTCATAGAACAGTCAGATAACCGAATTCACCCATACAGTTCGGTGACAATTTACATGGGGACAAAAAAACCTGGAGGGAATCGATCGCAGGCGAAAATTACCCAAATAATTAGGATTCAGGGGGGGTCTTACCGGGTGGTCACATGGAAAAAATCAGGGCGACTGATTTTCCCACCCTGGTCAAAACCTGTCAAACTACATTTTTCCTAGGGGGTAGAACGGGTGGGACGACGGTGATTGTGTGTTGTACCGGGGGGGCCCCATATCAGGGGGGCTCTTTTCCGGAACTCAAAAGCCTAGGGGTTTTTCTGCTTCTCGGAAACTCGGGGGCGGAATTAATTTCTGCAAGTGGGTTAATCACATTTTCTCTTTGTATAGGATGTAAATTAATTTGCGTTTAAAGGCTGGGGATCATGCAGGAAATTCAGGTTACTTTCGGATGGGTGGGCTGCAGATTGGGAACCTTGTCCTCCCCAGGACCCTATTCCCAGGTGAGATAACCCTTTCGTCTTCGAGGGCCCCCTCTTGTACAAAACCGCTGTTGTTCCCACGGCTTCTTTATTGCTTGGGGGCGGTCACAGGGGGCACATTCCCTTATCGGTGGGGGTTCCCTGTTTTCCTTCCCGTTCCAGGTCCGTTCACACCAGGGATATGGGGTTCCTGATTTTTTTTTTTTCCTCCGTAATCTCCCCTCGGAATCTTCCCCTGCCTTTTCTAAATCAAATTGGCCTTCTTCGACCCCTCCCCTGAGGATGTGGGGTGACTCCCTCCCGGATTTGGGATATGTCTAACTATGGTGATTGGAACTTATCCAACACACTCAGGGCGGACTGGGCCTGGGGGACCTTTTCAAACGGGGGGTTAACAGGATTTCTGATCTGGTACTTCGAGGTGGTCGGAAGGCCTGTTCAAAAGGGAACCTTCCATCAGGAGTTTCGGGGGGGTAAGCCCTGATTTCTTCCCCCAACCCCAAGGAGAAAATTTCCGCATCGCTGAGGACCATGGGTGGGGCGGGGGGGGGGGAATATGGTCCGACTCAACAGGGTTTGTCTAGGAGGAAACTTTTTTATTGGTGGCACGGGGGTTAATTTGTTTCATTGTTATTGTTTTTACATAGGTTTTTTTACTCCTGTTGGTTATCTGGGCTATACCCCTGATGGGGGAGGTGTTTCTTTGCCATTTAACACTTGTCTTCTGCGCCAGACGGGGGGGGAGGAGGGAACCTTTTTTGGATTTCCTTGTTTGCATATTGTGGTAAATTTGCTTGGGGCTGGTTGGGGTGGAGGGATTGGGCGTGGTTGCTGGAGTTGTTATTTTAGAGGGGAAGGCTGGGCTTGCGCACCAATAACCACTTCCCCCCCTTTCTTGGGGAAAACTCATTTAGATTTTTTTTCCTTTGCTCCTGGGGGGCGGGGGTCTATCCTCAATTGTATGGGGGGGGGTCGTTGTCCCTTATTCTCCCACACAATAATGCATTTTCCCCCATCTTTGGGTATGAGCTCCCCCCCCTGCCCCTTGGGGGAAAGCATTGGGGGGCACAAGTTTTTATTGATCCTCTGGCTGATTTTGCAGTTTTACTTTTTCCTGCGCCATTGTTTGGATGTTGGCCCCGCTCTTGTATTGGCCACTTTTTGTTATATGTGTTGGGGCTGGGTTTCGTTCCTAATTTTAGTGAACCAATTTTGGTCTCCCAAAAATCGGGTTTCTCCATATACCCCGTTTGTCGCACCACTAGTTGTCTACGGGTTACTTTTTTTCCCAGTCCCCCAGTTTTTTTCCTTTTTTTACTTACTTTTTTTTTTAACTTGTCCTAATGGGACTAGTACTTAGGGATTAAACAATTCCACATCAATGTTAAGGGATTTTTCAAAACATGGTGGCCCGAAGGAATTATATCAATTTAAAGTTAGCACCCAGGTTTCCTGTTTTTTAACTATCATTTCCCTCAATGACCCATGAGGGTTCACACGCATTTGTTTTGACCATAAACCAAGGAGTGGGGGGGACCTCATTGACTAGCTACCCACACATAAAAGGGTTTACAGGGACAGTTTAAGGTTATATCACCTGGATTGGTATAAACCACATTAGCAGTATATCGCTTGCCCAAACAAACAAAATGGGGAGTTCGCGAGATAATTTCTTTTTTTTTCTCATAAATTCTTTTGACGGTTCAGGTCCCTGGGGATGTTCCTCTGTCGTGATAATGATGCGCGTTATCTGGTTTGTTCAGGGGTGGCTTTTAATGTTCCAGGGGGAACGCAACCTTACCCACGATTATGCCAATAATACGGCAACACCAATAAACAACAGGGGGTCGTTTCCCTCTTCTTCTCCAAAAAAACATTGGATTTGGCCCTCAAATCGGGTTTTTTTTGGGCCCCCCGGGGACCAAGGGCTTATTATCTTTTGTGGTGACTTTAATCATGGCGGGGGCCCACCCCTTAACCAGTTCAGTTAGATGCCTCGGAGTCGGGTCGTATACTCCCATGGGACGGTGTGGGTTTCCCTGGGGCCAGGATATTCACGTGGGGGGAATGGGCTCCGTTGGGGGAACATGCAAACACTTCGATAGGATTGTTTTCTGCGCATTCCCTCCACCCTAATTGGTTATAGAGACTTTACAACTTTTTTTTTTTGCCTTCACCCTCAGAAAATAATCTTATAGCAGGGGTTCGGGGGACTATATTTTAACTTCTCCAGCTTTCATACTCCCTTACTCACGCAAGCTATTTTTCCCACACTCGCTGTCCATTGGAAATTTTTCATTCACTCGCAGGGGGACCCACGGGGCCCCAGTGGCAATTTGTGGGACTTATTTCTTTCCCCCATATTCTACCAATTAAATAGCATTCCGTTTTTCCTGGTGGTTGATACGGAAATCTTCTTGGCTGTTCTGGAACACGGGGATTAGCCTCTTCCAGGATCTAAAAAAATAGAGGATTTTGGGATTTTCTTTTTCGTTTCAGGTCACTTCTGGATGACGGGGGGGGGGGGGGGGGTGGGGGGGGGGGGACCACTCTCTCCCACCAGATTTTTAAATAGGGGGGAAGCTTTAAATGGTCGGTTCCTGACGTTGGGCGGGGTTCCTTCTTAAAAACCCCATCCGGGGCAAAGGACCTTTAAGGTGAGAGTGAGGTCTGCCCACAAATTTGAAATGCCCATCCTTGGCAAGAGACTTGAATGTGGGACCTTGAAGCTGGGTTCCATTAAAAGTCTTCGGGTGGACTCGGGGTTCCCAAGACCTCAGGGATTTGTATTACTTTAACCGCCCAACGAAGGGGTCCCTTTGCAATGCTTAAAGGGAACCATTAGGGGCATAAATACGTAACCGCCCCAGGCTTTTGCTCCCCTAGTTCCACTTTTTATTCATGGGGTGTAATAAAATAAAAATTAACCCCGGGTAAGATTAGGTTTTTGGCAAACGTGCTCTTTTGCACGTGGGATAAAAAACGGAGCCGTCGCCTTTATTTCATTCCCCTTCCATTCTAAAAAGCTCGAGTGGGGCCCGCCTGGTCCCACATTCCACCCCATGGGGTGGGTGATAATTCCTGAAAGGAATATTCAATTACATTACTATTAATCAGGATCTATACCACCCAAAATCCCCCCCTCCTGAGGGGCGCTGGGGGGAATCCGGGGGGACCGGGGGGGAAAATTTTTGGGGAAAAACATTTTTTCTTTCCTTTTTTAAAAGGCCTTGGCCCCCCCCTAAAACCCCCCAATTCCCTTTTGCCTCCCCCTGGAAAAAAGCCTTTTGGGGCCCGGGAAAGGGGAAATTTTAAAAAAGGGGGGCAATTTTAAAGGGGGGCCCCCCCTTATTTGGGAAAAAAAGCCCGGGCCCGGGGGGGCTACTTTTGCTATTTTCTTTTTTTTAAAAAAACCCGGGATGGCGTTTTTCCCCCCCACCTTAGAAATTTTCAATAAAAAGAAATTTTCAGGGTTTTCTCTTTTCAAACCCTGCTTTTTTTTTACGGGGCTTTTTTTTTACATTTTTAATTTTCCTAAGGGGGGAAAGGGGGAATCCAAAACCCCCTATCCCCCCAAAGTTACCGCCCCCCAAACCCCCAAAACATGCTAAACCTTCCCCAAAAGGGTTTGCACTTGGGGGGGACTTAGCCCCCAACCTGGGTTTCCAATTATTCCTTTACCGGGTTTGGGTTTTTTTTTCCCCTTTCCAGGGATGGGCGGGGGGGGGAAAATTTTTCCTTAAAAAAAAAAAACAACCCCCCCAATAAAACCTTTTCTACCCCAATTTCCTTTCCCTGCGTTTTCCCCCTTTTCACGGGGATCCCAAAAAAAGGGGGGTTTTGGGGGGGTTGACCGGGGGGGGGGTTTCTTTTTACCGAATTGGGGAGGGAAATCCATTGGGCGGCCGGGCATTTTTTTAAATTTCGAATTCTGCCCTTTACCACCCCCCCCCAAGCAAAAATTTAAGTAAAAGGGGGAAAAGCTTTCCTTTTTCCCCTTTTGGGGTTTCGGCCCTGGTTCCCAGGCAGGGGGGCCCTCGGGTCCCCCCCCCCTGCTTTTTTTAAAATTTTTGGGGGGTTGGAGCCCCCTCCGGGGGCGGGGGCTTTTTAGAGGGGGAGGTTTTTCTTTTAGGGAGGTGCCCGGGGAAATTTGGGGGAGGGAAAAGGGTGAAGTTTTTAAAACATTTGCGGACCCCTTTTTTTTAACTTCCCCTTAAAAAGGGGCCCCCGGGGAGGTTTTTTTTTTTTTAGGGCCCAGCATTGGGAACCCTGAAAAAACCCCCCCCCCCTTTTATGGTTTCCTTTGGGGCCAGCAAAAAAAATTAAAATATGCCAAAAGGGGTTTTGGGGAATTTAAGTTTTTTATGAAACCCGGGAACAAACCTTTCTGCGGCGGGTTGGGGGTCCTATTTTTTTTCCCTTCTCGGGGTTTTTCCACTTTCTTCCTTAAAAAATCCCCTTTGGGGGTTTCATACCCCCTTGGAACCCCCAGGGAAAAAGATATAGGGACCTGAAATTTTTGTTTTTCCTTTTGTTTTTCCCCACTTTGAGTTTTTTGACTTTTAAAAAGGGGGGAATAAAAAAAAAAAATTTTCATTTTTTTTTGGGGGCGTATTAAAAATTTATAAAAAAAATTTAAATTTTGGTCCTCCCCCCCCTTTTCTTTACCTTTTTTAAAAACCCCCCCATTTAGGGGCTCCCTTTAAAAGGGCCTTTTCTTAATGGCCCCCCGGGAAAAATTTGGGTTTTAAAAATTTTTGGTTTTTGGGCCCCAAAAAAAACCCCCCAAGGGGGTTGGGCTTTTCCCCTTTCTTTTTCCTCACTGGGCCCCAAAAAAAGGGGTTGGCCTTGCTCTCCCCGACCCCCAAAAACATCCCCTTTTTCTCTGGGGAAAACCCAAAGGGCCCCGGGGGTTTCCTGGTTTTCCTTTTTCCCTTACTTTTAAGGGAAAAAATTTTTGGGTACTGTTTGGGAATCGTTTTAATGAAACGGGGGGGCCCCGGGGGCGGGCCACTCCCCCTTGGTTTTTCCCCTTTTTACCTTTCCCCAAAAAAAAATTTTTTGAGCGTTTTTCCATTGGGGGGGGAATGGGTTTTTCCTCTTATTTCTAGTTTGGTAGAAATATCCATCAAAAATGACTCTGTTTAGCCCAGGATGCCCATGGTAGCACCTAAACATAGCTAACAGACAGTACCAAAATCTTGAGGTTGGCTTTGATTGGGGGTCTTTGGCTTTCCCCGCCTTCTATAGTTTTTAGGAAGGTGCTTACTGAGATCCTCCATTAAGCCTTACCCAAGAACTGTGTTGGTGACACCACAACAACAAACTTTCTAGGTTTACTTTTCTATCTATCACCTAAGAAGTCTATATGCTGCCCTCAAGTCCCCTAAGGACTTTACACAGGCCTCTTAAGCCGTTTAGAGGAGTGGTGTCTACATATCCCCTGGGGCAACATGTACTGTCAAGGATCTATGGTTTATCTGGCAGCCCCCTGCAGTGGTGAGTTCCCCTTTACAGGCAAGTGGGAGAGGGAGCTGGAGGGCCCCGCTTCGAGACGGAGGAATGGGAGAGAATATTCTTCCTCTCCCACAAATCATCGGTCTCAGTAATAATCCCAGAACTCATTACAAAATTGGGTTACACGCTGGTACATGAGTATCCCGCACACTTACATTCTCACAACCCGATCACTAACATATCTGAGCTGCGATGTCAAGCAAATGTGGGTACCATGTCCAATATCTGTGGGGCTGCCCTGAAGATTCATCCCTTCTGGATACAAATCTAGGCTTATACACTCAATTACAGGCTGTAGGCAGCCGAACGATCCTGCTGTTTTGCTCCTTGTTGTAGATCCCTCTCCCCGACCTATGCTCTCAGGCTCCATCTTTCTTATTTCTGCCTCTTGGCAGCAAAATTGTCATTCCCAAGATTAACGGAGGTCTACGTAAGGCCGGTCTGTCCCTCCTTCTTGGCTGCGAGAGGTCCATGTTCTACAGCGGCATGGAAGAGACTTAGAAACGATTCCCAGCAACTATAAATTAGACATCTTCAATTCTGGTAGGTATTGTTTGTCCTTCTGTCTGTTCTGATCGTATACAGATCCACCTTATGAAAGTGCCCCCTTAGTCTCCCCCCTTTGTGTCTCACCTCCATAGCTTGTTGGGATTAGTGATGACCGTACAACATTCTGTTTTCTCCCCCGGTGAGACCGACCGGCCCCCTTATCTTTCTTTTTGGTTTGTTTTCCTTTTTTTTTTTTATACTTGTTGATCTCCAACCCTTAAACATTTGATGGTAATGTGCCTAATTTATATAGCTTTCAAACTACTACCGAATTCGTGTTTCATTAAATCTGACTGTGCAGACACCTCTGACCGAAGGGGGGGCCCCCTACCCAACGTTGGAGAACGCACCCAAACTGATTATGTCTTAATTTATTGATAGATCTCGGTTTTATGTGCCCAAACGTCCTTGAACTTGTCGGAATCTCTGGTACGTCATTTTCCGTGATATTTAGAGAGAAGGTGATCTTTGTTATCGGAAGTAATACGATTTGTCTTTGTATTGTTTTGAATAAAGCTCTTTTTTGAATTTGAAAAAAAAGACTATAACCGGCAATGCTACTGAGTAGAAGTGATCTACTTAAGGGATGTCATAGTCCCAGTCCAGCCCAGTCCAGGCAGTGATTGGACCGGCCCTCTGATATACAGACCACACAGAAGGCAGACAAACAGGCAAGAAAGGTGAGTGGTGCAGTCAGCTGTCACTCACCACTCAAAAAGAACAAATCGCACGTCCCTATGGCTTATAGAAGAACCAACAGGATGTGGCTAAGGCTTCAATCAACACAGTCAGAAAAGAATCAGAATAGTTTTCAGACGGTGGTAGAGAGAACATGCACAATACAGGTATAGATCATGGCCAAAGCGCAGTCCCTGCCGTACCTTACGGATTGAGGACTGAGGGCCTTACAGTCATGAAAGAAGCCTTGTTTTTTGCCTTTGGTATCCCATGTCAATGATCAAACTAATCAAGTGTGGAGAGGCAAGGATCATCGATGGCCTCGCCCTAGACTCCCCCCTGCTGATGCTGCACGTGAATCTTAAGCTGCTTAATAGCTATTAGCTCCTAAAAGAAGCACTAGATCTAAAGTCTTATGTTATCTTATCTAAATTTGCTGTTTAATTACCTGGTATCAGATTTTTCATGCTGGGGGAAGCTGATTGTAGTGTTCATCTATGGGATTACTAACTGGAAGTCAGGAAAAATCCTTGACCACATGATCACTTCTTTCTGAGACCCTACAGAAGAATTTGCATGCATATGAATGATATATGTTGCAGGTTTTATATGTACACTTTTAAACACTAATGTATTATATTTACAGGCTGGATCCATACATAACATTTAACTTGTGTAAACATAGACACAGAACGGATAAGGTATGGATCCCCTGAACCACCACAAGCGATGGTGTAAGCCACGCCATGGGCGGAGTTCCTAAGTAGGTCTGGTTTTCACCAAGCCGCCGCAAAGCGGGATGGACCTTGCTGCGGCAGATTACGACCAGTCTCTACCTCCTGACTTGCTTGCTTGCATGGCACCCACGGTGTTGTAGCGGTACAGAATCGGAAGCAAGGCTGCTAGTCGGGGACAGGCAAAGGTGCAGTGCCAGGCGGCAGTGGTTCATAGTTGGGACAAGCAGAAGGACAGACCAGGTGCAATGGTTCGTGTCAAGGACGGAGGCAGAAGGTACGGTACATCAGTAACGAACAAGACCCACTCAGGAACGCATTCTCCTCTAGGCACAGGGAGCACTATCGATTCGCAAGTGCTAAGAGAGCAGAGCTTAAATAGGGTCATATAAGACACATTTGTAAGCGTCCAGTGAGACCAATCACCCGGCGCACTGTCCCTTTAAAATTTATCCTGTAGTGCCGAGGCTCCCTGCCTGCCGGCCCGGGTGCGCACGCTGCCGGCACAACAGGAAATTAAAGGGACAGTGCGGCGGGACCGGAAACAGGTAGCGGGCGAGGTAAGTGGGACACAGAGCTGCCGGGGTTCCGCAGCCCGAGTACCCAGGGCTGCGGCGCCAGCCGCAGCTGGGTACCTTTGGCAGTGCGGGTGTGCCTGCGACCCGACACGGGGGTCGCAGGGACACCCGTAACAGACAAGAGGTAATGTTTAGCTTAGTATTGTCCAAGACAAAATTTAAAGTGAGGCAATGGAAAAAAAGATTCCAGTTTCCAGAAATATCTTTTTGTCTATACTCCTTTTCAAAAAAAATTTCCAAAATTCTTACCAAGGTTTTCCATGATGTGAAAAAAATGAGCAAATTAAGTAAATGCAGTGGTCCCTCGGTAAAAGGCTGCTTTGGTATAAGTCCAACTTGGTATAAGTCCTGTTTGGACTTGTAAATTGTTGTTTGGCATACAACATGTGTTTGGAATGAGACTCGAGGTGGCCTGGAACTGCATGGCAACAGAGACATAACAGAGGATCTCGACACAACTATCAGTCGGTTATCTCAAGCAAGGATAACTGCTGTTTCCTCTGCATCTTTACACCTGATCTTCTCATCTCCTGCTCCGGTTTACTTGGGGGAATAGACTGCACAGTAGCCTGCTCGTTCGAGGACGTGACAGTGCGTATGAGGTGGTTTAGGACTTTGTTCTACTTCTGTCACTTATCTTCCAGCAGACCTGCCATCTTCAACCCTCTGCAGAGTTACTTTGATCTAGCTCTGCTAAAACACAGTCACCCTGTGGCCGGCTACAGCTCATACTCCCCTCCTCCACTCCCCCCCTACCCGACCCCCCCTCCGCTCCCTCCCTAATATACAGGCTTCACCCAGGCTGCCTTATCGAGAACTCTTGGGAACGGAGTAGTATTTTGGATGATACACAATAATCCTATTATTATTATTAAGAACAGATTATTTTCCCTTTATTTCCTATGGGAAAAGGTTTTTTGGTATAAGTCCAAGAATCTGGAACGGATTAATGTCTTATACCAAGGTACCACTGTATAGTAAAGAAAAAAAAAAATTAACCTAAAAAACTTCCTGCTACTTTAGTCTATCCTGTCTCATTTGAATCACTTGAATGAGGACTAGTGTTACGTGTCGGATTAAGATTGATGTCAAATTTGAAAAATTTTTTACTCTCACCCTAAAACTAAATTTGGTTTTAGATTATATTAGTTTTTTCACAGTGGCTTTCAGGGGTTTTATTATCTTTAAGCATTGCTCTGGGTCCTATTTCACTCTTGGCCTATCACTGTCCTGGCCATGGCATGACCTCTGGTGCAATGTCTGGCATCACTTCCAGTTTCCGTAGTCTATTCCTATTTTTTTGGAACCAAAAGTCATCTGACATCACTTTAACTTTCCATAAAATAATTGTAACTTAGGGAGCCCAGAAGTGACATCAGGAAGTTACACCACAGTGGTTGTGACAAAAGCTATGGAGCGACACAAGGTCTGAAATGACACTGAAAAATAAGGTAACCCTTAAAACACTGTAAGAACCCTAACTTAGGGTTATGGTTACAGTTATGGCTAATATCTATACCAAACCCATATTTGAACCAGGGCCCTATTCGAGCAACACTACTAAGGCCATTGACTGTTGCATTGTCACTGTCATCAGGTGTCATTTTGCTTAGCAATGTATGACCAGAGACTGCCAAGGCCAGTTAATGAATATATGGATCGCTCCAGCCAAATAAACAAAGATCAGCAGGAGGACCAGAGGGATGGCTCTAGAGTGTCAGGGGATTTATTATCAGAATAAGGGTTATTGTGTTATGTTATTACATATCCTCACTTTGCTCATTTTTTTTAAATTTTGGAAAACCCCTTTAATGTTGAAAAGTAAGCTTGTGTCACAACTTCCATCTCTGTGAGATGTAGAATCCCCTGAGAGCTGGCTGGGCTGGACTTCCACTATTTCTCCAGTGGATTCTCTACATTATTCTCTGAAGCACAGGTGTTAAGTACTTAGTGAAATGTGAGACTCTAGAAAAAATGTAAATCCCTCCATTAGGAATTTGAAAGCAGTGTTTGAATGCAAATTCCATGATATGGGCATGATTCATCCTAGGGTATTCTTTTGTTACATAGATAGTCAGCGAGTCCACTATATAGATTGTTCTGATGTATACTATGTTGTAGTCTTAATTGCCAATCACTTAAAGGGGAAAACCTCCACTAAATTATCTTCTAACATATCACTGATGTAATGATGATGGCCACTACAGAAAAATGTGTATCTGTATGTAAAGGTAATGGAAACTTAAAACTATTTTGAGACTTAATAGTATGGTAAGTTCCGGGCACCAAGGGCTTAATGATTACATAAATATTTGGGTGGCAGCAGCAAAATTGTCCTTGATTTTACATAGTTATATAGTTAGTAAGGCTGAAAAAGACAGATGTCCATCTAGTTAAACCAGCGGGGTGGGGGGTGGGATTGTAGAATAAAAGGAGGGTAAAAGGAATTTTGAAACTTTGTTTACCCTATTGATGTAGGATTATGAACCCATAAGGCAAGAACCAATCTGACCTAAAGGAATATTTTATTTCTGATCCCAAAATTGCCATCAGACTAGATGTTTTATACGGCTACATAAGTATTAATATCATTTGTCCAGAGATCAGCCCTAATTTTTCTTTCTTTTTTGTCTCCAGAAATGATAAATTGTTATACTCCATAAAAAGGTACATGCACAAGGGATGTCTTCATGACACAGCCCCTTTCAGAAACTTTCAAAAACTGAAATATGGTGGGTTTATTATTGTTAGAGACAAAAATAAAAGAAAAAAATTATTTCTCTTGACAAATTACCATTTTGGTATTTTGTAAAGAGAAATACATAGAAATTAATTTTGTATCTTCGCTTTATTTTATTTTTTTGCATGCAAAATCATTTTGATCCCTGCACTCTACTAATATTAGAAATTCATCAGTTTTCTCTCACTTATTGAGGCATGTCACATAACATTTTAAGTCTGAATCTTGTGAGTTAAGCCTGGTTCATATCAGCGTTGGAGGTTCATTTGGTTCATTAGGAACCGCCACCACCATTTCTTTCATCCAGCTCTGCAATTTTTTATAAAAAAAAGTGAAGGACACTGTGGCAGTAACCTGACGGACCCCATTGTAGTTAATGGTATCTGTTGGTGTTCATTGTAGAATGGGTCCGGTCCCACCTATGCAACCTAAATTTTGAATGGAGCCTCTCTCATAGATGTGAACCGGCCTTACATAGTGGAAATGAGTTTTCATCTGTAATGTTTACGACATATGTTTGGTATATTGGAAATGCATTACTGCTAAGGAAAATAAGAAAAAACCTGGGGACTCTTAGTTTACAGTAATTTGATCAAATATTTGTATTAACTCACCTCCCAAAACGACAAGGGGATCCAGAGCGAGGTGAGGTCCCTACACTAATATATTACCTCACTAGCGTAATACAATCCATTGATTCAAATACTGTAAACTAAATAGTCCCATGGTTTTCATATTTTCCTTAGCAGTATGCATTTCCAATATTCCTATATAGCTTGAGGTTTTACTTATTGTCTTTAGTGTGCCCACTGATAATTTGTATTAGATGGTATAATATTTGCCTTTTCGAGTGTGCAACCTATCTTGTGGTATTTTCACAATATTTTTATATATGTGCGAGCCAACGTATGTTTTTGTAGTCATTTGAGATTGGCGATCTCATTCTGCTGCACACAGCTAGCCCTCTTTTTAACCCCTTTCCCGACATGTGCGTATGCATACCCCTAGCGGAAGTGAACTTCCCGCAAATGGACTATGCAACGCCCCTGGCGATCGCGCGTGCTTGCGGCGAGCCGCACCGCGATCGCAGTCATGGAACAGCGTAAATAACGCTTGGCTTCATGCCCAATCATCCCCCGCCGAGATGAGCTCCCCGGCCGCGGTAAAATAAACGCATCATTTAATTACCGCAGCCTGTCCATGGCCGCGATAATGATGCCGCAGGCAGGAGGAGTGAGCTCCCTCTGCTACAATCGCGAGGCAGCGGCACAGATGACGCTCACCCGTCTCCTCACCAACTCCCCCGTATTGCTGTCTGAAAGCATCCGTGTAGTCTGGTGACGTCACCGTTGCCCACAAAGCATTGTGGGCATGGTCACTATTGCCATGGCGACCTCTAGCACAGCAGTAACGCTGTTGCACAGATCCGCGCTCTTCAAACAGCAATCTAATAATTGCCTTTTCCCCAGTTGGGATTGCAGTTACAAATCCTCACTGAGGGAAAATTAAAAAATTGAAAAAAGTAAAAAATAAAAAGTAAAACCACAAACAAAAATTAAAATTAAATACACATACTACTGCCCTTTTCCCCATTACAAACGCCAATCGCCCAAAAAAAGAGATCAAAATAAATAAAGTACCCATATTTGGTATCGCCGCCGTCGTACGATCCAACCCTATAAATCTTTCATGTTAATTTAAAACCCGTTAATTGTGAACGCGTAAAGAAACAAGAAACAAAAAACAGTCACAGAATTTGCGATTGTGTTGGTGCATCCTGCAGCACATTAAATGGAATAAAAAGCGATCAAAAACTCATATAAACGCCAAAGTTGTATCAATTAAAATGTCAGTTCATCCCACAAAAAAGTTCTTACACGTCTCTGTATATGTAAAAATAAAAAAGTAGGGCGCTCATAAGACAGCATTCATAAATATTATTTAACACAATAAAAACACTTATTTTTTTTTTAAGTGCTTCCAGAATTAAAAAAAAACTATATAAATAGGGTATCGCCGTAATCGTATCGACCCTGAGAGTAAAGCTAACTGTCATGGATTCTGCACGTTGAGTGCTGGTGAAAAATAAAAATAAAAAAACACTACTAGATTGCAAGTATTTTTTCTTCACCCTGCCTTCCAAAAAACGGATTTAAAACTGATCAACGAAAGTCGTCTCCCCGCCAGAAAAAAGAAACCAATATAAAACGTCAACTCATCCCGCAAAAACAAGCCCCAACACAGCTCCTTACACAGAAAAATCAAAAAGTTATGGCTCTCAGGACTAGGCGATGCAAAAACGTGTTTTCCTTTTTGAAGAAAAGTGTTTTTTATTGTGTAAAAGCAGTAAAACATAAAAAAAATACAAATTGGGTATCGCTGTATCGTATCGACCTGCTGATCATACTAGCATGTCAGGCTATACGCACGGGTTTGACCGCTGTTAAAAATAAAAATAGAAAACTGCTACAGGAATGCTGTATTTATTGTTTCAAAATGCCTCACAAAAACCTTAATAAAAGTGATCAAAGCGCATAACCCCCCATAATGGTAGTAATAAAACCGTAACTCATCCCACAACGAACAAGCCTATAACAGCTCTCGTATACAGAAAACTTAAAAACGTTATGGCTATCAGTACAGGACAACATAAAAACGCAATTTTTTATAGACCTTTTCTATTTGTGTAAAAGGTAATAAAACATACAAAAAAACTATATAAGAAATCTATGATCAATGACAATTTGTACCGACCCCCATAGAGTAAAGCTATCCTGTCATTTAGTAATGCCAGGCGAAATGTTTGTAAAATTAGAAGCCCAAAAACAATGGCGGAGACTGCGTTTTCCCCTCATTTTTCATAGCCCAATGCAAAAAAAAAAACTTTTGGAACACCTGTGGCCACCCAAAATGCACAATACACCCCTAATGGAGATCTATGAGCGTGCTGATATCCAAAATGGTTTTTGACTTTCTGAAGTGTTCAACCTTGTCTGGTATTTTTGGGGGCTTTGTAAATGCGACATGGCCCGCACCAAAATATGCGTTCCAAAATCCAAGAACACTCCCTCCCTTAATACGCCCTGCCATGCGCCCAAACAGCAGATTACACCCACAGTAGGGATTAGCTGAGACTGGGAAGAAATTGCGTAACAAGGTTTTTGGGTGTTTTTTACCAGGATGCTTTAAAAATATAAATTTTCACGCTTAAAAATTGCAGGATATATTGGATAAAAATGTTTTTCAAAATTTTCACAGCCTAACGCTAAAATTTTTTGTGACACACCTGTGGTCGATATGCTCACTACACCCCTGGATATACTCCTTAAAGGGGTGTAGTTTCCAAATTTGGGGTATTTTTAAGGGGAGTTTATATAATTTTTAGCAACCTTAGGTGTCCGCAAAACTTGAAATGGCCCTAAATAAAATCGTAATGAAAATGATACCCCCAGAGTCATAGGTTGCTCCTCACTATTCTGGTACTTGTGGTTGAGCCAAATAATGCCCTAGGGCCACATAAGGTTATCTCTGAAAACTGCAGAATCTGGAATCAATTTTAATTTCATTCCAAGATCACATTACCGTTTCTTGTGAATAATGCATAAAAATTGAAATCTGCAAAAAGTAAAATTTTGAAACTCCTTCCACTTTGGCTTTAATTCCTGTGAAACCCTAATGGTAAATAAACTTTCTAATGTCAGTTTTGATATACTTTAATGGTGTAGTTTCTTTAAGATAGGTCATTTATGGGGTATCTAACATACAGGTCAATCAAATTCACGTTAAACCTGGACCTGGTCCCTAAAAAATGTTCTTTGCTATTTTTTTGAAAATTTGAAAATAACAACTAAATTTCTAAGCCCCCGATGTCCAGTAAAAAAAAAAAAGACATTTAGAAAAATAGGCCAAACTACGTGCAACATATGGTAGATTCTAGTTATTAAACTATTATGAGTGGAATAACTATCTGTCTTTACATGCAAAAATTTTGAAGTTTTAAAATTGGTAAAATTTTTTCATCATTTTTTCACGATTTTTTTATATTTTTCACAAATAAACAAGCATTCTTTGGACCAAAATTCTTACATCTTTAAAGCACAATGTGTCACGAGAAAAGCAAATCTCTGAATCACTGGATAGGTTTAAAGTGTCAAAAAGTTTTCTCACATAAAGTGACACTTGACAGATTTAAAAAATGGGGCTCTGTCAGAGAGGCCAAAACTGGCTCCGGCGGTAAGGGGTTAAACCAGTGCAGGATAATTCAATTGCTAGTTTGGGAGGTGAGCTTAATACAATCTTTGATCCAAATACTGTAAACTAAGATCCCATGTTTTTCATATTTTCCTTTAGCAAAATGCATTTCCAATATTCCTATATAGCTTGAGGTTTTACTTAGTCTTTAGTGTGCCACTGATATTTGTATTAGATGTATATAATGACATATGTTTGGTGTAAATTTTTTTTCTCATATTTTCAAGATACACAAGACAAAACAAGTTTATGAAAGTCTACTAGAGTAAAAAAAAAAAAGTAAATCTCTGCTGGTTGCATTTTCTTGAGTATTTTTGAAGTCACAGCATATGGATGAGAAGAAACAAGTGTTATCTTCAAAGGAAGATGCTTAAGCCCTGCATATAGCCCACAAAAACAAACACTTGCCTTATCAAGTCTAAAAGTAAGTACAATGAAAAAGGTAGCAGAGGCCTGGATAAGATAACAAAACAAACAGATCAGCAAATGCCTGCTAAGGTATAATTAGTGCACCAAGAATATATCATCTAATGCAGACTCTCAAGTTCTGTAAACATTTCAAGAGATGGTAGTTGTACCATACCTGTATCAGGCCAGTTGTGTGTGTAAATCACATTGTAGACCGAAATGTTAGCTAACCTTTTATATACAATGTTCGTATATTTTGGACATCATTGATTTTCAGTCACCAACTGGCCCACCTATGCAGCATGGTACCATGAAACATGCCAGTGATGTGACCAAACAAGATTACTCCCCTGTATGCACTGATCAAATTTGACTGCAAAATGTTTAGCAAAAAAGTGCAGCTTAGATAAAATTTCAGCTCTATTGAAACATTACAACACACAAAGAAACTGGTTATACGTAGTTAGCTTTTCTGAAATGCTTTTGGTGCTGGGCAGAGTTCCTTCAGTGGACACATTGCTAATATTGTTTTAATGAAGGTAACATTTTCTTGAACCTTTTGGTTCTTTGCTAAATTTGTTAATGGAGATTGCTCTTTAAGTTTGTGCATACGCGGGCCGAAGATGGCAAGTGATAAGCTCGTCTTACCTAGGTTTTTTCATGGAATCAATGACAAAGATAAAGAAATACTATCTATTACAGCTGTTGTCTCACTTCTGATGGTGGTATCAGTGCACTCAGTATGCTGTAATAGGACATCACAGGAACATATGTCTGTTCCATGTTAATCCAATTCTTATTTGGTTAAAGCAGTTGCCTGAGAATCTAAAGAAACTTGAAGATTCCCCTAATAGGAAAACAACATAGTAGATAAGGTTGGAAAAAGACACAGGTTCAACATATATATCTTACAGTGTTGATCCAGAAGAAGGCAAAACCCCCTATCTGTAATTTACTTCAAATTCTATGGAAATCCTCCTGATCTTTGTGGATCCTCACACCTCCAAATGTGTGATTACTGTAGACCAAAATAATCATGATTATAACACCACAATGGCAAACAAGAAACACAGGAGACCTCCCTGGAGTTCTAGTGAGTTTCAGTCGTAAGAAAAGTTTGTAATATACTTACAACAAACTTTTCTTACTACTAAAACTCACTAGGACTCCAGGGAGGTTTCCAGATGTGATGAACAGCTCAGTATGACACAAAGAGGTTTCACAGCAAGTTAAAAAGTATTCTTGAGATTATGTAAAAAATCTACAATAGATAAACTAGATAGAAAGACAGAGAGTGGCTAAGACTCCTTGGAAAACAAACATCTTGCTAAAGCTAATTTCCGTCAATGCCCTTTCATGCATGGATGCCCTTATACCTGAGGTTTTTATGACTGATAAAAAAATCTAGGTATACATATCATTGTATATTACGGTTATTGGATATATTTTATAGGCATAATTTGCTGTTTTCACTGTTGTATTCTCTCCTTCTGTGCCTTCCATTGAAATGAATGGGAGCCCTGAAAAGAAAAGTTCCCATTCCACATTCCCAAAGCGTGCATGTCTGTATGCTGTCATAAGGCATTACTGTCTTGGCATAAAAATGCTTTCCTCTTCTCTATTTTTACAAGGTGGCATAAAGGACATGGGAGCATATGGATGGAAATAACATACATGAGACAAATAAGAAAAGAGAGCATACTTGACTAGGTGACTATATATGGGGCCTAACTATTGTTGCAACTTCCTGCCCATTTAACATTAAGAAGACCAACTCTGGAGAACAAACTACTACTCCACAGGTAAAATAATGTAATTTCTATTATTTTGGTTGAAAGGTAATATTCAGTTAAAAACAATAATACTCATCCCCATACTCTTAGTCACATATATAATAAAGTTGTTAAGGTAAAAAATTTCTGCTATGAGTTAAAAAAAAAAATGTAAAATAGATATTACCAAATAGCCAAAATCGATGCCATAAAAATGTACAATTTATTCTCCAAAAAGTAAGGTATCAAATAGATACCTAGCCTTAAAAATAAAAGCCCATCTGGAATGCAAGGAAGCAAACACAGTTACAAAGACTATGAAGCGTGGAATGTAAATCCAATCAGGTAATTTAATATAAATCTATTTTGTTTGAAATAAGTATTGACTTTCAGCCCTCTACGGGTAAGATGAGCACACTGAATGATAGTCCCAAATGGTCCCACATGGAGATCATTCTGTTTTGGATATGCACCATTGATTCAAACAAAGCAGTACAATCTTATGGGGGCTCATTTACTACCTTCTGTGACACAGTGAGATTCAATACCTTTTGTAAGTCAAACATTTTTAGTCTTGAATAAAAAGCAAATATATCATTGCCCTTAAATTTGTTTGATTTTCAGCTAAGATAAGAATATTTGCCGTGTGAGTAATGCTCTGGAGCAGGGTGCTAGGCAGTTATTGGATTAGAGGACAAAAGGCAGAACCCATAAGACATGTTTATAGTTTTGACTGTCATTTATAGGTTTATGAGCCTTTGAAGGTGCTACGGTCTCAACTCCTCTCAAAGGCATCTCTGTTTTTGGACACAATGCAGTCCTATTGATATGTACTTCCAAATGACACAACAAAACATAATAACCTATGTTTGCATTTTTTAGTTAACCTCTAGGCTGAATTTCTCCTTTATTCTCTGTACTCACAACACCTGGCCATGCTTCTAATCATATAAAACATAAAATTCAACATTCTAAGGATTTTTGGTATCTACTTATGTCTGCCAAAGATATCTACTATCAAGTGATATTATAGAGAACCTGGTTAAGAGTTTTGTATCAAAAGGAGTTTTACCCTCTTGTAAAATCCTCTCTGAGGCTAGATCATGGCTCACTATGAGGCAGCCTCAGAGAACAAATTTTCCCTATTTAAAAGGGTTTTGCCATGAAGTAAAATTGACATGGGAAACTTGCAAACTAAATAATAAACATTTTCACCATTCATCATTATTAAAAATTCTGGACTGTTTTTGTTTTAGCTGCTCCTTTCGTGATCCATTGTTTACAGTTCATCTCCATGGGATACGACCAGGGCTGATAGTTCCTCACTCCTGGTCAGACATGCTCAGACATCACCTCTCCTCTCAGGTAGATACTGAGTGTTCATTCTACTCCCGTCCTCAGCAGTCCTTAGTAATTATGCAAACAGTACAAATAAATAAAAAAAGAAACCTCAATCAGGTCTGTGCATTTATAAAGAGAAAAAAATCCACAGGTTTGGTTCCTGCAGGGATTTGAACCTAGGACCCTTGTGCTGTGAGGTAAAAGCTTTACCTCTGAGCTACTCACAGCTTTGTACATAAATAGACCTTTCTTAGACTAAAGAGAGAAAAGGCCTGGTGATGTTATCCTGCTGGTTCACATGATATGCAATTCAAACAAATCAAACACGCCCCCTTCTGAGCACACAGAGCTGAAGAGCTGGATGCAGGAGGTATGAAATGAGATCGTGGCAAAACCACGTCTATGGGAGAACTGTATATACCTGAGCATGCCAACTCGGCTATATTTGGAACTTCCAGAGATATGAACAGGCAGAACTGCGCAAGTGCAGCCATTTCTCCATCCTCTGAGGCCAGCATCTACTGAGCAATGAGATGGCAAAACTCCTTTAAGGCCCATGTACACAATTATTAAGAATGAATGTTTATTTTGCCTTGTGTAAAAATAACTCTGATGAGATGACAAATGAGCAAATACTCTATTTCTGGCTGATCTTATCTCATATGCAAGCATGGGAAGCCATGTTGGTTGGCAGCACATCTCCTGGTGCAAACAGGGAATGTGCTGTCAAAATAACGCAAATTGGGGGACGAATGTTTGCAAGAATGATCATTCCTTGTCTGTGCAAGAGGACTTTTTAATTAGCACCAAAACACTCATTATAGTGTTGATTGTGCTCAGTCCACCAGATAATCCGCCTGAGTAAATCGGTTTAAGGCTATGTCTTCACAGCATATGTTAACATCGCCATACCATGGTTTTGGGCACGGGTTTGCGTACAAAACCACAATCGGTTTTCACAACGGTCCAGCACATTGACTGTTTGGGAATCAGAGGGAAGATAGAATATGTTCTATCTTCTGGTGGAGGGCCGGTGGTTTAGATATCACACAGCAGAAATTTTCTACTGTGTAGACTACAGCCCAAATTTTTTTTTCTGTGGACTATAAGCACAGGATTGCAGTCAGATTTTTGTGAATTCTAAATACTGCATCCGCTTATAAATCCAAGAAGCCTGCACTGTGTAGACATAGCCTAACACTAAAACACCCAAAAGTGCAAAACTGATCTTCTAAACAGATTGTCCTTTCTAACAATGTCTATCAAAGTGGTCTTTCTAGAAGCGTGATCTTATTTAAAAAAATGTTTAGAACCACTCTACTTTTCATAAAATTTAAAATTTTCCTCATTGTAATGTCTGTTGTCAGGTCTTTTTTGGACCTGCTGAGTTATTTCTACCAGTTCAGTCATCATTGCCCTAATGAACAAATATTAGCTGCTTTCACTTGATAGAAACAAGAAACCAGATTATACTAGTAATGTCTATTCCACTATATGCATGAAAGGTATTGACCCAAGTCATCTCCACCTTTCAACAGAAGAACATGTTCAGGTCGTTAAAGACTGACCTGTGTAAATATTAAATGCGGTTAAGTCAAGTTGATAGAATGCGGGATGAGTCTCAGTTTTCCTGTGCTCTCTGAGGTTATGTGTCTAGGTTGTCTGTACACCCAGGTTTTATTGGGCCCCAAATAGCAATTTACTATAGTTTAAAGCGATATACATCATTATCAAAAAAAAGAAATTAGTCATGATGATTCTCTGGAAGACTTAGGCTATGTTCACACGGCTTATTTGCGGGGCGTAATTACGCCCCGCAATCACGCCGTGTGGACGGGAGCGGGGGAGGGAACGGGGTGCCGGCCCATAGACTATCATTACTAGCGGTGCGTGTACACCGGTAGTAAATGACATGTCACTTGTCTCCCCCTGCGGCGGATTCGCCGAGCAGGAAGAGACGTAATCCACAGTTCTCTATGAGAACTGTGGATTACCGTAATGACTTGGACGTATTCGAGCCGTAATTAGTGCACTACGGCGCGTAATTACGAACTGAAATATGTCCCATTTTAAGCCGTGTGAACATAGCCTAAGAGCCACATGTATAAAAACTGTCTTGGTCTAAGACTTTCTTTGTTGCCCATAGCAACTGTCACGAGTGGTCCCGCAGCCCCTCGCCCGGGCTGCGGGCGCACTCGTGCTGCCGCCCGTCGGGTCCCGGCGGCTACTGCCGGTTCCACGGCTCGGGTCCCGGCTTCCTCCTTACCTGACCAAGCTCCCGCGTCCTCTCGTCCTCCTGGCCGGCTGGTATGCGCATGCCCGCGCCAGCTCTCGGGGATTTCAAGGGCCAATACGCCCATTATTGGTAAAGGCTGGCAGGTGACCCTATTTAACCTCCTTCCTTCCGGTTCACCTTTGCCGGATCTTTAGTGCCGTACTGCCTTTAGAGAAAGCGTCTTCTGCCTCGTAGCCTGTCTTCTGTGTACCGAACCTTTATGCTCCTGTTTCTCGGCCACGAACCTCTGCCGCCTGCCCTGATCTCTTGCCTGTCCCCGACTTCGCCTACGTCTCACAATTTTGTACCACGCACTGCCTTGGCTGCCACCGCAAGCAAGTCACGCCAGTGGGGCGACCTGGTAGTTCTCCGCCGCAGCAAGTCCATCCCGCTTTGCGGCGGGCTCTGGTGAAAACCGGGTTCTACTTAGATTCCGCCCCCTGGTACGGCTTACACCATCGCTTGCGGTGGTCCAGCGGATCCACTACCAGCATCCGTTACAGCAACAAATCAGAATTCCCCTTACATTTCATCTAGTGCTCTGAAAGAATGAAACGGGTGCTCTGATTGGTTACTATGGGCAACAAAGAAAGTGTTAGACCAAGACAGTTTTCATACATGTCCCCCTAAGTCTACCCTGGTCCACATATGCCATAAGAATAATAATAATGTTTTTTAACCAGACCGTTTACCCCCTTCCTGATCAGGCATGTTTACACCCTGGTTTGAACTCTATAACGCTTCCTAACACTCAGTTATTTTACACATTTTTTCACCTAATTTCTGTGATACGTTCGGCTTTATTTTAACATTTTATTTTTTTCTTTGATAATTTAAGAGAAAATGGTTAAAAAAGTCTGTTTTCACTTTACTTTCTTTTTAAACTGCAAAAGTGGCGCTAAAATAGGTTTTGTAATTGTGTCACTTTTTCGTCACGGATGTTTATATAGAGGTCATATAAAGTTTGAGGGGGGCAAGGCTAAATCTTGCGGTTTTGGCTGTTAGTAATTTGAATAAAATAACATTTTTAGTCTATGTGTTTTTTTTTAATTATTCTATTTTACTTGTACATATTGTGACCCCCCCCCCCCATAAGGTAAGAAAAAGACCCTTAGGGGGCATTTTTACTAAATATATCTATATTAATAAATAGGACTGTATATGCATTGGCCTAGATACTGGCTGACTGGCTGATGCAGCTTTACATATATATATATCTAGGCCAACGAATATGCAGCAGTTCCTCAAGTTACAATGTTAATTGGTTCTGGGACGAACATTGTAAGTTGACACTATTGTAACTTGAGACCATATTTCTATGGAATACTGGTATTTGGTTCTGAAGCTCTAAAATGTCAATCTAACATAATGCAAAATGAGGATTAAAGAAAAGTAAGCAGATATCTAATAGAGATAAAGCAAGTCCTTACATATAACAGCCAGAAAGAACTGCCGGAAGCTTCTTCAGGGTTTTGTACAGCAACCATAATATACCAGAAAAATTTAATAAAGCAACTCTCACCTGGTGCCCAATGGAGCTACTCATCCTGCCACATGTAAAGAGCAGTACAGGATATAATACCATTGTATGTTAAAAAATATTGTATCATCAGGTTATTGTAATTTGAAGGACCACTGAATGAAAGGGAGAGGGATGCTGCAAGGAAAGTCAGTGGAAGACAACCCCATAGAAAACCTTTGGAGGGACTTGAAAGTCCGTGTTGCCCAGCGACAGCCCCAAAACATCACAGCTCTAGAGGAGATCTGCATGGAGGAATGGGCCAACATACCAGCAACAGTGTGTGCCAACCTTGTGAAGACTTACAGAAAAAGTTTGACCTCTGTTATTTCCAACAAAGGATAGATAACAAAGTATCGCTATGAACTTTTGTTATTGACCAAATACTTATTTTCCACCATAATTTACAAATAAATTCTTTCCAAATCAGACAATGTGATTTTCTGGATTTGTTTTCTCATCTTGTCTCTCATCGTTGAGGTCGACCTATGATGTCAATTTGCAGGCCTCTCTCATCTTTTTAAGTGGGAGAACTTGCACAATTGGTGGCTGACTAAATACTTTTTTCCCCACTGTATCTTAGGCATTTCCACTTATACAGTAGCTCTCAAAAGTGAGTACACCACTTTTTGCAAATATTGCATTATATAATGGGACAACATTGAAGAAATGACACTTTAAAACAATGTAAAACAGTCAGTGTATAGCTTTTATTACAGTGTAAATGTGGTGTGCCCTTAAAATAACTAAACACAAAGTCATCAATGTCTAAACCACTGGCAAAAAAGTGAGTACACCCCTAAGTGAAAATGGACAAATTGTGACAATTTTGCAATTTTTTCTCCACTGTGTTATGTAACTTGAATGGGGAGCAGCTGTGTTAAATTTGGTGTTATTGCTCTCACACTCTCATATTGGTCACTGGAAGTTCAGCATGGCATCTCATGGCAAAGAACTCTCTGAGGATTCGAAAAAAAGAATTGTTGCTCTACATAAAGATGGCCTAAACTGTAAGAAGATTGCCAGCACCCTGAAACTGAGCTGCAGCATGGTGGCCAAGACCATATAGCCAGTTAACAAGACAGGTTCCACTCAAAACAGGGCTCGCCATGGTCGACCAAAGAAGTTGAGTGCAAATGCTCAGCATTATAGAGATTGTCTTTTTAAAGTAAACATAAGAGTGCTGTTAGCATTGCTCCTGTCAGTGCCCAGACCATACACCTCACACTACATCAAGTTGGTCTGCATGGCTGTCGTCCAAGAAGGAAACCTCTGCTAAAGATGATGCACAAAAAAGCAGTTTGCTGAAGCCATGAAGACTAAGGATATGGATTACTGCAACCATGTCCTGTGGTCTGATGAGACCAAGATTGACTTATTTGGTTCAGATGGTGTCAAGCTTGTGTGGCAGCAACCAGATGAGGAGTACAAAGACAAGCGTGTCTTGCCTACAGTCAAGCATGGTGGTGAGGGTGTAATGGTTTGTGGATGCATGAGTGCTGCCAGCTGTGGGAAACTACAGTTCATTTAGGGAACCATGAATGCATGAATGCCTTAATGTAACTCGACATACTGAAGTAGAGCATTATCACTTTCCTAGGAAACTGGGCCACAGGTCAATATTCCAACATAATGACCCCAAACACACCTCCAAAATGACCACTGCCTTGCTAAAGAAAATGAGGGTAAAGGTGCTGGACTGGCCAAGCATGTGTCCAGACCTAAATAATATTAAGCATCTGCGGGGCATCCTCAAACGGAAAGCTGAGGAGCATATGGTCTCTAGTGAACTCCATGCCCAAGAGAGTTAAGGCAGTGTAGAAAAAATAGTGGTGGCCACACAAAATATTGACACTTTGGGCACAATTTTTCCATTTTCACTTATGGGTGTACTCACTTTCGTTGCCAGAAGTTTAGACATTGATTGCTGTGTGCTGAGTTATTTTGAGGATATAAAAATTTTACACTGTTATACATGCTGTACACTGCCTACTGTCATATCTTCAGTGTTGTCCCATGAAAAGATATAATTTAATATTTACAAAAATGTGAGGGGTGTACTTACTTTTGTGAGATACTGTAGTTATTTAATAATTTATAGATATCATGTAACTTATACTTTGTATTATACCTATTTAGCCACTTGGTTTAAAACAATGCTTTGCTATGGTTTGCAGCTATTTGGTGTGTAATTGTATCCCATTATGTGGAACATGTCAGTGTCTAGTCTCTTCCTAATCAGCAATTAGTGGGCATTCCCTTTTCTAGACCCATCTGATAAAACGCTAAATCCATTACAGCAGTTTTAAGAACATCTAGTATTATTTCTATTGCCTTTTTTGCTGGTTACCGGCTCTAATTGAATGACAAAATCTGAAGCTGATAATGTGTTAAATAGTTTTGTAGACTTATTTCACTTCACTTTCTGTTCAGTCTTCTGCATTATTAATTAACATTAGTGAAAGGAATGAGGGACCTATCATCTGTCTATTCCCTCTCTTCCACTGTACAAACACTGAAGAAGATATTCTAATGTACTGTTTTTCTTCTGCATAAATCATTTACCATCTTTCTGATGCATGAATTTAAATGTATGCTGATGTGCCGAACATCTCTGACAGTTTGAGGATAAAAGTTTTTCTCTTTCATATGTGACGAACAAAAATCATCTTTAAATGATTTAAGCAGTATGTGTCTTCTTTGTATCACAGAGAGGATTAGACATCAAATGTTTTGCTTAATCCATGGAAGTTTTGTGCTCTGTGGACTAAAAACTTGGATTTCAGCTAGTATGTTACCTAGAGAAGTAAACTCTGAGTATGCTGGGTAAAATGTTAAGTGTAAAATGTAAAACGCTGGAAGTGTATGATGTAAAATGGGATCACATTTTGTAACTATTCTTGGGTTGTCATCTTTCTATACAAACCTGCAAAGGATATATGGGCCATTTACTGTACTATGAGACCACCTCATTTAATATGATAATGAGGAACATTTAGTTACTAGATGAAGGTAAAGGACCAGAAAGGACTGAATAAATCATATGCATGGCTTATCCAAGAATATCTGGCATTTTGTACATTTACATACATTATTTACTTATATTAACTGCAATTCATGACATGTCTGTTTTAATAAATGCTCATATTCCCTATGAAATAACAATTCTGGAGCACCTGTCCTTAGATCCCTATCTTGGGTGGTTCCCTTGTAATTCCTCCTAGAAATTTATAACCAATCTGTCAGCTGGGTGTTACCAACTGGGGGCATATCCATGCACAGTCTGACCTTGTCCAATCACTGCTAACAGGTGGTGTGTGCAGGCAAACTGAAATGGTAACACCCCCCCGGACTAATACATTTCTAGGAGGAATAACAGAGGAACAGCACAACACAGAGTTATAGGAGAAGAGGCACTGGGATTGTTATTTCACAAGGAACACAAAGAATTATTAAAATAGACCTGTCAGGAGATGTAATGGGCCCTCTTTTAAACAGATAATGGTCAACAGTTCCTAAGACTTTCAATGTTCCATGATCTCAGATGCAAATTTTACCACAGGCAGTAAAGTACAGTGTCTGGAAATCAACTGGAGAACGGCACTTCTTCTGAGGGACATGCACCACTAATGAATTAGTTAGCTTTGGTTTGGCAATAAACTATCTTTCCTGTCTGTGTTTTTTCATTAGAAGGAGAAAAGACGCTGCCAGGCTTTACTTATCTCATGGAAAACAATGAAATCCAAACTGTCTTGTATGCAAATTCTTTACTTGTGAATCATTGAATCTCAAACCTGGCAGCTTATTTCTACCATAAACTTTACAAATCCTCTGGACAACAAAAATATAGCATGTAAAGTATTTACATATAGGGCAACATGTATGTATTTTGTCGCCCAGACGCCATTTGCTTCGCGTGCATTGGTAGTCTAGAATGCGCCTGAATTTATGAACCTGTTCCGCTGGGGTAATACGTTAGGCACTTTCTAGCTCCAAAATGACAAATCATACTCAGGTAAACCACTTTGAACTTGGTCTACCTGTTCCAGCAGTAATGCGCCCAGTTTTGCCGTCTTCCCGTCATAATTGTGTAGAATCATACGGTTATGGTGCGCCTCCAGAACGCCCCCGATCCCAGACACATTATAAAGTGCCACGGGCGCTCAATAATGCACCTAATTTTGAAGTGCCTGATTATAAATCTATTGAACAGGGCTGCACCAGTTTTTGGGCTGAAAGGACACCAGAATACTGGTACAGCCCCCATACATACATGTGGCCCATAATATCTGAGAGGAGATCTGGAATAATGATGGTTCTCTACATGGACTGGGTGTCTACTCTTTTCAGCAGGTATTATCAATGGTTGAGTGGAAAGCTCTTCTGTTCAAATGTGTTCTTAGCTTAACTCAATGTATTACTCTAAAGTCTAGGGATGTAGCTAGATGGTGGCTAGTGCAGTGTCTGCCTCTGATCCTGGGTATTTGGGTGGCAACAACAAGTCACATTGCCTTGGCTCATGGTATTAAAATTCAGGAATAGGGTGGTATTACCGACAGGTGTCCATAGGACTGCAAATGAAACCTAGGTAATTAGGTATACCTCTTGCAATATTGTGGCAGCTGAATTGGTTGCTAAAAAATAAAATGCTATTATCTCTTAATATATGGCTGTTCCACTATATGAGTTTTTTGTTTCAAAGGAGCCATAAAGTGGGATGTGTTATTTAAGACTCCTTCCATCAGTTTTCTGCTTTCCATACAGAAAAACAATTTACCCCTAGCTCTACATCAAAGGTCTCTCTCCTAGTCAGGACTCTATTTTGTACTGGAGAGGGACAAGAACAGCAAAACAGCTGACTACAGATGGGTGATTTCACTTTGGAGGAATTTCTGGCTTGGCTAAAATGCCTATTCAGGTTTGGCTCTTTCATGTGTTGGACTTGATTTACCAGGAAGCTGTTACAAATGGCAGGACTATTAGCTGGCCATGCGACACGTGCACTTATTTATTGGGAATGGTTGATTGCTAGCACTCTATAAAGCTGTTCTTTACTTGGTGGCTGGTTGACTATACTGTGTTGAGTACCTGTGTATTGTAAACTGCTTGCATTCTGATTCTAGCATCCAGACCTGTTTTGGTTAGTTTTTTGCTCCCAGCAAGTCAGAGCCTTTTTTTGTCTATAGTTCTCTGTTGCTTCACTTCTGCCAGTTGCTTCTCTTCTGTCAATTTTTCTTTGTCTTCTCTTTGGTCTTTCTGTGCAGAATTGGTTAGGGTCAGCATAGCTGAGGGATATCGGTAGGGATATTGTTAGTGATGCAATAGAACCCAGGGGTCTGGTATTAGGACCAGCACTAGGGACAGGTTAGAGACAGAGTTAGGGAGAGCTAGTTGGTAGGGTCTGGTATTGTGTGCTGTCTTGCTTCTAGATTCATGTCCCTTCATGCATTTTTTATCATCTGTCTTGCTGTCCATCATCCATTGGTAAGTCCCTGCATTTACTTTTGATACATTTTTGTATTAAAGGGGTTTTGCCACCATGTAATGTTGACGTGGGGACCTCCAAAATGGGTATTTAATCACTTTTCTAAATATATGTGATTAAAAAAAGTGAAAACTCTGAGAGCTACAGCATTTCTCAATCCCCCTTGGTTACCACAAAGCTTCCCCTAGTCACGACCCAGGAGCTGAAAGGCCGCGCTTGCGTGAATCACTTCTTATCTGATGACAGGCAAAATGAATGGTCTTTTAAGGCACCGGGTAGCAATATGTTTTCTTTTGTATACAGAATAACTAGCTGTAGTGTTATTAGATCCCTGCTTTATCTGATGAAGAAGCTTTCAAGCTGCTGTGTAGAATAGGTGTTCTCTTTTGTATACAGAATTCACAAGTTATAGTTTGATTATTTGAGTGAACATGTCACAGGATCCCCTTATGCAGCTCTGTGCTCTGGCTGTGTGTGTCTGTGTGCGTCTCTGTCAGCTCCGTGATTTGTTTACATTACATTAGCTTCTTAGCAGATAAGGTTTCTCCTGACAGTGCAGTGTATGAGCCTGTGTCTTGCTGTATTGAATCCACTCTTGTACTGTTTATTAGTTCACTTAAGTTTTGAGACGCTCCCTTGGATTCCTTACTCCCCCCTCCCCTCTCCCTCTCTCCCCTGCAGCTTCATGACTCAGCATGATTTGTTGACATTCTGCCTGGGCTAAGCTGAAAGGTAAGAATCTTTGTCTCTCGGCAAATCCCCTTTAATTGCATGTGACTGCTGTTGGCTTTATTTCTGTTATAAGCTTTGTTTCCCGTCCATGTCAACCAGTGTCATTACATGATGTGACATTCAAAGAGTGCCATTGATAAGACAGCTTTCTTCCATTTTTAGGAATTCACATACCCTTTTTCCTAAGGAATGTTGCCTGGTCTATAAGGCTACTAATGGCAGTTTGATACTTTCCACAAGGGAATTGAATTTCCCCTAGAGGCCTCTCTCCCAGCCGCACAAAGACTTTCTCTGTACTGATGAGGGCTAAGAACTCCCGAAAGCTATCTGCAGATGAGGGCCATTTAGTTTTGAAGTGGAAAGAAAAACAGAAATAGAGACAGTGCTCTCTAGCACAATACTGTGATTGATAGGTGTCAGTCAGTGTGTACACTTAAATACCCACTAACCTTTTTGTGTTGTGCCTAGTCCAGGCACAGCACTTTGAAGAGCCTTCTCAAATAGGGAGCTGATGTTCATGAAGTCCGCTGCAGGACGCCAGTGGAAACTCTACTCCGTGGATGCGCAAAGCAGGAACAATCATTGTGAGTGTAGATAGATGTTTAAGAGAATTTACCCTTTATCTACTTTTCACTGATCCAAAGGACTGCACTGGACTTCCAGAAGTTAAAGGGGCGTGTTTATTATCTTCTACTAGACTGCCGTAGAAGCCAGGTCTGTAGCTATAGCAACCAGTGCTGGCAGCCTATCAGGAGAGATCAAACAAGTCTGTAGCTATAGCGACCTGAGGAGCTGATGCAGCCCATACAAGAGGGGATGTCTAGGAATAGGTAGGACACTGGTAATGGAAAGATATTGCAAAGTGACTTGTTTTTGCTAGATCCTTAATATAAAAAGCAATCCTTGTAGTGAGAAAATCCCTTTAATATTAATACTTGTTTATTTTAGAGTGGAAGACGCGTTTTGTGTATTGATACACTCCATCAGTTCCATGGAACTGATGAAGTGTTTCAATATGAAACGCGTCTTCCACTCTAAAATAAACAAGTATTAATATTAATCTACTGGAAGTCCAGTGTAGTCCTATGGATCAGTGGCAAGTAAATAAAGGGTCAATTATCTTAACCATATATCTACACTCACAATGATTTTTCCTTTTGAAGGGCATTCTGGTCTGAATGTTTATGTTTCAAAGCTTTTGAATGCGTTAGATTTGATTTACAGAAAAGCTTCCTCAAATAGGTGACACTAGAGAAACAGTTTTCTGCCTTCTCGACCAGAAGCTATAATGCCAGCTTGGCACTCACCACATGGATAAATAATAGCCCCTAGAGTTTCCTCATAATGGCATTAGGGGTTAGGGTGTAGCCCAAATTGGGCTCATTAATTGAATATTTGTAAAGTATTTTACGTTTGCAATTTACATAAAAAGCCATTAAACAGCTATCAAAAAGGTAACAAAACTACTGTAATGGCAAAACTATGCCTATTCATAATAAGTGCACATCAGTCTAAACTCTTAATGAACTGAAAAAATGCTACACTGATTAAAAAATAATGCCTCCATTGCTGTCCCCACAGAGCTGCTGTCTGATGACAAAGTTCTTTCAGTTGTCAAATAGATTTCATGAATTTTAACAAGTTCCTTCATGGGAGAAGGTCTTTAAAATACAATGTGCAACACTTGTGTATTGTCCCCTGGAACCTAATTGCAGGGTAGGTGACAGAACGGAGACGTATACTGTCTAAAGTTAATTTCATATTAATTGCCTTACAAAATAACATGTTTTCTGCCTCTTGTAGTATGTGTGTGTTTTAATTTACCAGGAACTAAGGAGTAATGGTATCATTTGCATCATGCTGATAAAAGGGGTTAAGTAGCCCTACAATAGGCATCAGTAAGCTACTGTGAACCACTGAACCGTGGCTAGTTATTTTCAATGATTTTTTTTTTTTGCCAAATAGAGGGGCTTTCTTAACAATTATTTTGTCAGAATATCCTTATAATTAGGTGAAGCACAATGATCTCTAATTAAACTGCCTTAGACTATGCACAGTTTATTAAATACTGCATATTCGTGTAGGGTTGGTATGACACAAAAAAGGAGATAAATAACATCTTCTGTTGCTCCGTTGCTCCATTGTGACAACATGCAGTGGTCCCAGAATTTCTACAGTATAAAAATGGATATGCTATGTATGTTCTCAGCTGTCTTTTATTTTGGCTGTCATTTTCTTGTAAGGGTATGTTCACACGATGTACTGCGGCGCGCACAGTACATCGTGTGTTTCAGGAGCTCGTGCTAATATGCGCGTACTCCCGTGACGCAGGGGCTCCGGCAGCCCGCTGGCCCCATTGAGATTCATTATTTGCGGCGCGTATTCTCCGCAAGTAATTAACATGTCACTTACCTCCCCGCGCATACTATATGATCGTACTGTACGCCTGGGGAGAGGAGGGGTAATCCATAATTCTCGATGAGAACTATGGATTACCGTAATTTCGGCACACATCTCTCCTGTATTAGAGTGTAAATATGCGGCGAAATGCGCGCCAAAATTAAGGGGTTTTCCAACCTAGAGAGACATTTCCGTCAGAAAAGACTATTTTTGATAAAACCAATATTCCTGGAAAATGATTATTCTATTTTTGTTTTTACTTATTTTAGAAGTCGTATGTGTGACGAATGGCCCCGTCAAACTCGCTGGCCACGGGTGCACCTGTGTCCCCTCTTCTGGCGCACTTCCGGGGACGAGTTGCGCCGTGACGGGCCGCGGGCGCATTTCATTAGTATTTGGTAGCATTGCCCTTAAACTGTATGACTTGTGTCAAACATTTTGCATATCCTTCCACAAGCTTCTCACAATAGTTGTTAGGAATTTTGGCCCATTCCTCCTGACAGAACTGGTGTAACTGAGCCATGTTTGTAGGTCGCCTTGCTCGCACCTGCCTTTTCAGCTTTGTCCATAAATTTTCAATAAGATTGAGATCAGGGCTTTGTGATGGCCACTCCAAAACATTGACTTGGTTATCCATAAGCAACTTTGTAACCACTTTGGCAGTATGTTTCGGGTTATTGTCCATTTGGACCCAATTCCACCCAAGCTTTAACTTCCTGGCTGATGTCTTGAGATGTTGCTTCAGTATAGCCACATAATCTTCTTTCCTCATGATGCCATCTATTTTGTGAAGTGCACCAGTCCCTCCTGATGCAAAACAACTCCACAACATGATACTGCCACCCCCCGTGTTTCACAGTTAGGCCATGTTCACACGGCTTATTTCGGCGCGGATTGGCGCCGTACTGCCAATCCATCGCAGTAATTACGGTAATCCACTGTTCTCATAGAAAACAATGGATTACGTCGCTCCTCCCCGCTCGGAGAATCCGCCGGCGGGGAGAAACTAACATGCACATTATCCAGGCGCAATCCGTGCCGTGGATAATGCAAGTCTATGGGGCCGGCGGGCGGCTCCACCGCCGCGCACCGGCCCCGCCCCCGTTCCGCCCCTTATTCAAGCCGGAATTTCGAGCGCAATTCGGCTCGCAATTACGGCTTGAATAAGCCGTCTGAACATTGCCTGAGGATGGCGTTCTTAGGCTTCCAAGCTTCTCTCTTTTTCCTCCAAATGTAACAATGGTCATTATGGCCAAACAGTTCAATTTTAGTTTCGCAGATCACAGGACATGCCTCCAAAAACATAGGTCTTTGTTCCTGTGTTTGTTTGCAAACATTAATCTGGCTTTCATATGTTTCTTTTGGAGTAATGGCTTCTTCCTGGCAGAGTGGCCTTTCAGCCCATGTTGATACAGTACTCGTTCCACTGTGGATAAGGACACTATCTTACCAGCTTCTTCCAGCATCTTCACAAGGTCTTTTGCTTTTGTTCTTGGGTTGATATGCACCTGTTGGACCAAAGCATGTTCTTCTTTGAGACTCAGAACCCGTCTTCTTCCTGAGCGTTATGATTAGTGTTGAGCGTTGTGTTGTGTTGAAATCAGCACATTTTTTATGGTGATCGGATTTTTTAGATCATGCGATAATTTAGGTTAAAATCTGTGCATCATCTATTAAGATATCGCCATTTTCGGCGCTTCCTGTCATTTTGGCGGCCAGCAAATCAGCTTACGGAATAGAGCAGGGTGAGATGTGTGTGCGACGTCATGACTGGGATGTGTATGGTTGCGATTGGCTGGAAAAATCACATGACCTCGTTTTACATAAACAGCGTTTCCTTTTTCAGCCTCAGTGTCTCTCAGCGTCTCAGAGCAGAAGGACGTGCGCTCTGCTTTTTATCCAAACCAGCTCAGCGAAATTATTATATTTCTTCACAGAGAAACCTCTATATTAGCTGTGATCCTTCCCAATTTAGTTAGATTAGAGATTGGAAGATTTTATGTAGTTAGGTAGAGAATTTTAAAGAAGCATCTACCGCTGTAAATTTACGGGGGGGGGAGGAGGGGAGGGGGGGCCCCCGGCGGGCGAAAAAAAGACAAGCTCTATAAAGAATACTGGATAAAGTTCACCAAGACTTAGTGTAGACATTGCACTGCAATAGCTTTATTATTAACAGTTTTCTAGTGAAATATTTCCTGGCTTATTGGGCAGCCTGAACTTATAGGATACACATCTTTTCTAGTAACTGCAGGTCTCTTTGTTAGGTGCAAAACTCCACTTTTATTATCAGTATACATTTCAGATAGGTGTTCTTTTTCAATTTTGCCCATTCCACCTTTGTTGATATATCCACCTTGCACTTAAATTTGAATCCAGCAATTTTATAGTCACCACAGGTGAATTGAAAGGTGCCAAAAATATCTTGTATTATACAAATTTACATAACAGATACGTGTTTTAAACTTTGGAAACACTACAGCTTTGTTCATTGAGGCGCTTGCACTTAAATGTGAATACAGCAATTTTTATAGTCACCAGGTGAATTGATAGGTGCCAAAAAATACCTTGTATTATCCGGGAAAACATTTCGATACGTGTTTTTTCACTTTGGCGAGGACAGCTTTGTTGGAGATCTACTTTGCATTTAAATTTGAATCCAGCAATTTTGTAGTCACCACAGGTGAATTGATAGGTGCCAAAAATACCTTGTATTATCCGAATACATTTCAGATACGTGTTTTTTCACTTTGGCGCAGGCCAGCTTTGTTGATAGATCTACTTTGCAGTTATATTTGAATCCAGCAATTTTGTTTTGATTTGAGGGATTTGAGAATAGCTGTGATTTGTTGTCTTTTAATAAGTGACTTTCCAAAACTCTTCCATACCTTTCTCAAATTTTTATATTTGAACATGGAGCGAAATTCAGGGTGTAGGGGGAGCAAAGAGGGGGTTAGCACATGGAGGTAGAGGTACGAGAGAAGGTGCTCCATCCAGTGCTGGCGACAACACGCATGACAGCGGTCGTCAGTTGCAGGACCGTCAGGCCTGTCATCGTGGGTCAGGGCCCTGTTTAATCTCAGTAACGAAACAGCGTCGCCAATTGTCCTTCAGTGGTTAATGCAACCTGCATCCAGCAGTCTTACCTCCTCGTCTTCCCAGTCACGGGCCACAAATGTCGTCATTTATCATCATTTATGTGGGTCATGCGGGTTTTGGGGGTCAGGCTGCGGTCCAGGACATGGATAGTCAATGTCCAGTTCAACTAAAATGGTGGTTCAAAGACTCCTTTTTCCGGCACTTTTAAAATCTGGGGGTCATGCAGGTTTGGGGCTCATGCTGTGGCCCAGGACAGGTATAGTCAATGTCCAGTTCAACTAAAATGGTGGTTGAAAGACTCCTTTTCCCGGCACTTTTGAATCTGGGGGTCAGACAGGTTTAATGGTCATTCTGCGGTACAGGACAGATATAGTCAATGTCCAGTGAAACTAAAATGGTGGTTGAAAGACTCCTTTTTCCGGCACTTTTGAATCTGGGGGTCATGCAGGTTTGGGGCTCATGCTGTGGCCCAGGACAGGTATAGTCAATGTCCAGTGAAACTAAAATGGTGGTTGAAAGACTCCTTTTACCGGCACTTTTGAATCTGGGGTCAGACAGGTTTAATGGTCATTCAGCGGTACAGGACAGATATAGTCAATGTCCAGTGAAACTAAAATGGTGGTTGAAAGACTCCTTTTTCCAGGACTTTTAAATCTGTGGGTCAGACAGGTTTAAGGGTCATGCTGCGTTCCAGGACAGGGATATTCAATGTCCAGTTCAAGTAAGATGATAGTTCAAATCATACTGCCTTCTGGCACTTTTTAATTTGTGGGTGATGCAGGTTTAAGGGTCATGCTGTGGTACAAGACAGGGTTAGTGAATGTTGTGTGTTTTTTTTTCTGTGGCTTTTATTACCTAAGTGTGTTGCCTAAGATGTAGCACGTATCCATTTGACTGTTGTGGATGTTAATTCCAGCTTCTCCAGCCCTGTTTGGGTGTAAGAATGAAGGTGTTGTTGCTCTCCCATAGACTTTAATGGTCATCGCTCATAATTGACTGCTCACTATCGACTATCTTGTCGATGATGGTCGACTATCGACCATCGACCGATGTCGATGGCCAACGCAATCGCTCAACACTAGTTATGATGGCTGGATATTCCCATATTGTTTGTACTTGCATATAATTGTTTGTACATATGAACAAGGGACCTTCAGGTATCTGGAAATTGCACTCAAGGATGATCCAGACTTGTGCAAGTCCACTATTCGCTTCCTGATATCTTGGCTGATTTCTTAAGACTTTCCCATGATGTTACACACAGAAGCACTGTGTTTCTGGTGTGCAAAAAACAAAAATGCATCCACATGTGTGTCTCTAATTAACTCAGATATTGTAATAAACCTATCAGAAGCTTCCAAAGACATGACATCATCATATGGACTGTCCCATAGTAATCCTAGTGTATGTAAACATTTGGCAGAATGTAATAAAAATGCCTTAAAAATTCTCTCTCTCATTATTCTGGCATTTGGCAAATATAAATAATTTTGGTTCGTAATTGACCTAAAACAGGTAAGATTTATCACGATTTCATGTCAGTTAGAAAACATGTATATGTGTCTTTTTATATAGTGTATGTAAACTTCTGGTTTCGACTGTATGTTACTATAAACATCTTACTGTGTTTTTTTTTGTTTCTGAATATTTATATATACATGTATATATGTGCTTATTTGTGTATATATTAATGCATTATAAATGTGTATATACCGTATGACCATGTTTATGACCGTGAACCTTTCCCCACCCCTCCCTCTACCAGCATTCCATATAACCCCCCTGAATGTGAATGATGACAATCTCTGAAGAGCACTACGGAGTATCGTGCAGAGTGTAGACAGGTTTGGTTCAACCTGAGTTGAAGTTAGCCACTGATGGCAGGAAATTGTAAGTGTGTCATTCATTGATTTCATATAGCTCTTTTTTTTCTGTCTGAAAGAAGACTGGTGATTGGTTGAATGATTTTTTTTGCCATCACCAATTAAATTCAGATGAGGCCGAATTGGCCCTACCAGAATAGCCCCGATCCTAATGTTGGGGCTATATATACAATAAGAGACAAATAAAAATGGACTTTATATGTGGCCTCTGAAAAAAGCTGTGCTTAGCCAACGTGTTTTCTAGTTGACGTGATGTCTTTTTCTACCATTTGGTAGTCACATCAGACAGACAATCACCATCTACTTTAAAAGATGAATACATATTATAAATACAAACATTAAAATAAATAAGCAATAGTAAGGCATAATTAGAGCAATTTGTCTGGTTCCAGAGTAGTATAATAGCTACAGTGACACAACCCCATTCATAGCTAGGCTATGTCTCTACAGCACAGCTTTTCAGATGTTTTTCCATGTTTTTCATTTTCTAAAACCGCTGAAAAAATGACTGATCAAAGATCTCATATACTTTAATAGTAAAAACGTCCTGTTGTCTCCACAGAACGTTTTTTTCTGCTCGATTTTGCTGCTGTTTGTTTTTCCTAACATGTTGCAAAAATCTACAGAGCAGAGCAGAAAATTTACTATTGAAGTCTATGTAAACCACCAGACATCAGAAACCCTGATGCTTTGGACAAAAAACTGAAGTTCAAAGCAGTTTTTAGGTTTTGGTTTTTGACAAGTTTTTTTGTCCTATGCTATGTAAACCTAGCCTTACAGTGCCAAACAAAGGGTATGTTATCAGGTTGATTCCCAAGAAAAAGGTCACTGTTTCAAATCGAGAAGCAGCCGTGAAGAAGATTTCCCAAGAAAAGAGGAACTGCATCATCCAGCTCATCGATAGCGTCCCTGGGCCAAGACAATTGCCAAACTGCATCATGTGAAGCCCTGACAGCTGGAAGAATATGAAATGAAGTCCATGCATTCATTACAAAAGCCAAGAGCTGGACATCCAGGCAAAATATTGGAGTCAACAAATTGACTCATCACACGGTCTATTACTTCTGGCGCGACAAACATGGCAGTGGAGATGGCTTGTATGTTTCGTAATTGTGAGATCACAGATGTCCATACAAGCACCATGTGACATGCATTACATTACAATTCTGGAATGGTGGCCGAAAAAAAAAGTTAAGAAACTTCAATATCATCATAAAACGTGTTTGCTTGAGTTTACATAAAAGTACAAAAAGTGGACAGTAGAAGTTTGAAAACATGTCATTTGAAATGATGAGACAAAAAAATTAGACTGGGCTTGGATGGATGAAAATTGGTTTGGAATAATCAAGGGAAAAGGGGGGTAATGGATTAAGAAAGTAAAGGAACTGTCAAGCTCGGTGGAGGAAGCCTAATGATATGGGGATGTTTCACAGCCAGAAGCATTGGATAATTGAGCAGGATCGATGTTGATCTCTATGCTGAGCTATGTGTGAGTATCCTACAAGATGAGTTACTTCATACACTCGAGTACTATGGGGATGAAAAGGACAACACAGTGTTCCAGCAGGACAATGACCTGAAGCATACGTCAAGATTGGTGAAGAAATGGTTAAATGACAATGAAGTAGAGTTGCTGGATTGGCCCCCTGCAGTCTCCAGACCTCAACACAATCCAACACATGTGGGTAGAGTTAAAGAAAAAACTGTATTTGTACCCAAGTGAGTTGACCAGTATACACCATCATGGGAACATGTAGAAGAGATGGGATAAAATTTTGGTTGAGACGTACTGAAATCAGATCAAGAGCCCAGCAGGAATCAGTGTTGAAAACCAAAAGTGGATTTACAAAATACTAACTAAATAATAAAACTTGAACTTGATTTTTAGGAGCAAAACAATAACACTGCAGTTACATCACAAGAATCTGCATAACTACAAATTTGCTAAATAGTTGCAAGTCAAATTTATGTATAAGATAGCCAAGATAATTGTCTACAAAATGATGGTAGCCTCATGTTAAATACTGTAGTGGATGGTGAGATATGGAGCCTGAAAGTCAACATTTTATAACATTTGTTTTGCACTGTATACTGAAACCATCTAACATCCAAACACCTACTGCTAAAGTTATAAAGTTATTACGCATCAAATGACATGACTATATATAGAAAGGCACATTAAAAGCCATAAACAAAATAGTAAAGTACACCTACCACAATGGCAAACACATCCCCAATATGTGTTTCTCCATAGCTTCTTTTGGGAAAACACTATTTTTTCAGGAACATATCAAAGAGTTGAAGGTATTGATTGGGCCCCCAAAGCTCAGGGGTGTCAGCTCCGTGCCACTGCGCCTTTAAGATTTCCTGTCTCAGCCGGGGTTTTGTACCATACTTAGTGGGTTAAGGCTTTGGTCCAATCCCTGACTGGGGCGGGGTATTTAACCTGTTTTCTCTGTCTTTGCCTGTGATTGCTACCTGTATCTTGTCTCTGTTTTTGCTGTTCTATTGGATTTCCTCTGGCTCTGGACTATGGTATATATCTTGGTTATTTTTCTGCTTGCTGACTCGGTACTGTGTTATCTCCTAGTTTGACCTTAGGCTGCCTGACATTGCTATCTTCCTGTTTTCTGTTGTGTTTGTGCATGTTTGTTTCCCTTTGGCTAGGGTTTGGTCCGGATAAGGTTCCTGTGTTGTGTCGCCCTTTTCGAGGTGGTTGCTCTGCTTAAGAAAGGTAAGTCAGAGAAAGATTAGGGCATCCCTGACAGAATTATAGGCCCACATTTTTTCAGATTACCAGTAGCTTCCTGATCTAACAGAACCTATTGCAGCACTGGTAGACCAGATGCATGCTTTGGTGAAGTTGGTTCAAGACCTAGCTCAGAGAGTTCAACTGTTGGAGAAGGCGGTTTCTATGTATCCACCTGTGGAGTCTAAGCTCAACCCTCAGGGTTGTTTTTCTGGTCACCGCAGTACCTTTTTTACATTCCGGGAATGCTACAAATTGTATTTTTGGATTAGGCCCCACTTATCCGGAACTGAGGAACAATGAATGGGATTCTTCTTGCTACAGAGGACTCCTCAAGCTTGAGCCTTTTCCTTGGAGCCTGGTTCCCCTGAATTACTGTCTATAGACTCATTTTTTCAGGCCTTGAGACTACTATATGTGGAACAACACACTAGGTCAGTAGTCGAGTCTAACCTGTTATCTCTCCCCAAGGGGAAGTGACCAATGGAAGACTACAGCTCTGAATTTAGACCTTGGTCTCATTACTCGCAGTGGAATGACCCAGTACTATGATGTTTCCTCCGACAAGGTCTGTCAAAGACACTCGATTATCCACAATCTAAGACCTTAGATGAGTTGATGGCTCTCGCTTTACAGCTTGAACGTCATTTATGTAAACATCAAAGGGAGTATTCTGAAATACCTCTCCCTCCCTCCCTAATATTAAGCCATCAGGCACAGATCAAGATCCTATGCAACTGGGTTTGACCATGTTTACTCAAGACTGCCGAATCTTCCAACAACAAAAGGGTTTCTACTGCAGATCAGCAGGACACTTAGGGCGACATGTATGAACGGGCTTTACGCCTATTTTCTGGCGTATCCTGCGCCTCACCAGCCCGAATCCCATGTCGGACGCAGGGATGCGATGTTAGGTGCAGCGTTCGCCACTTTTGGCTGCGCCTCGCATGAAGGGGGGTGCAGTGGGCGTGGTGTAGGCGTTCCGGGGCGAGACGCGGCGCGCTCGTAAACTCCGAGGCATGTATGATCGCGAGTCGGCAAAGTGCGGTGCAATGCAGCGCTCGTCAGCTCCGACAGGCAGACCTAGTCGATTCTGGTCTAAATGCTCCAGCGGAGGCGAAGTGAACCGAGAACGGAACATGAGAGGAAACTTAGAGGATCGCAAAAGAAATCTCGGCGCTCAGCGCCGTGCGGCATGGAGTATTATTCCAAAAAATCGCCTTTATAAAGGCGTAAAACATTCTCTGAAAAAGAGCTCAAACCTTCCCAAAAAAATAAAAAATTCACTTTCCAAAAATCTAGAACGGCGCAACATCAGGAATTAGGATATTGGAAATTGCCGGGAAATACAGTAATTCAAATTCTGTAAGCTATTCTCATTGGTCGGCATAAACCAGCCAATCAGAATAGGAGCGACAGTGAACCATTATAACCTATAGAGAACTATTGACCAATCAAAATCAAAGGCGGGACAGTTCAAAATACAGTAAAAAGGCAGAAAAGAGCTGATTGGTTAAGCTAGCGGGGGCTTGGCTAGCTCAGCCAATCAGAATAGGAGCGACAGAGACCCATTAAAACCTATGGAGAAGAATTGACCAATCAAATTCAAAGGCGGGACAGTTCAAAATACAGTAAAAATGCAGAAAAGAGCTGATTGGTTGAAACTAGCGGGGGCTTGGCTATTCGGCCAATAGAGAGCGCATACTTGTCCCATTGTAGTCTATGGAGAGATCGGGGCAATGAAATCTCGGCGCTCAGCGCCGTGCAGCACGGAGTATGATAAAAAAAAAACATTTTTATTAAGTGTCAAATATTCTCTGAAAAAGAGCTGAAACCGTCTATAAAAATAAATCAAATAAATCCCGAACAACGCGTTTGTCGCCGAGACCGGCGCTACATAAGGAATTGGGTTATAGAGAATTGCCGTGAAATTCAGTAATTCAAATTGTTTAAGCTCTTCTCATTGGTCGGCAGAAACCAACCAATCAGAATAGGAGCGACAGTGGCCCATTCTAACCTATGGAGGAGTATTGACCAATGTATTACTCCTTTGTGCATTGGTACAAGGTTACAAACATGGTGTACCCACACCGGTCAGTTATGGAGTGGAGCATACCAGTCACACAGTCACCCAGGCTGCATGAGGTACACACAGTTCATTACTTTCTCTTGTCTCTCAATATGTATGGATCTTGTGTATGTTGTTTCCATAGTCACACATCCTTTGGTTTCCCTGGCTTACCCTGACTAGGCAGACCAACCCACCCTGAAAAGGGCAACCTTGTGCAGGAACCTTATCCTGACCAAACCATTGTCAAACGGAGCGCAAACAGACAGATGACAAACAGGCACAGGTATTCTGCCTGTAATACATAGAGGAACCCCTTCTACCTTAACCCCTTACCAACATTTGCCGTACTCATACGGCAATGTCGGGTAGGGGTTCCCGCAAATTGACGTATGAGTACGTCAAGGCGATCTTGCGCGCTCACAGGCGGTGCGCGCAAGATCGCGGCATGGAACCGGCGGTATATTACCGCTGGCATCATGCCGCATCCCCCACGGCCGGAGTGAGCTCCGGCCGCGGGGGATTAACCCCTCGATGTCACAACATCGTGGACGCGACATCGCAGCTGCGGGCAGCAGGAGTGAGCTCCTGCTGCTCGCGATCCCGGCGCAGTAATGGCGCTCAGCGCCACTACTGATTCTCCTACCAGGCAAACCGGATGATGAATGACTGCATCCGGGTTGTCTGGTGACGTCACGATGCCCACAATGCATTGTGGGCTGCGTGACTGACAGTTGCCAGGGTGACCAGCATACAGCTATAAGCTGTGTGCTGATCTCCTATTGCATGAACGATCTGACGATCGTTCATGCAATTCTCCCCTGGGAAAAGTGTGAAAAGTAAAAAAAAAGTGTAAAAAAGTAAAACACAAACACAAAAAATAAAATAAAAACACGTACATCGCCCTTTTCCCCTTTACAAACGCCAATCGTCCCAAAAAAGATCAAAAATAAATAAAGTACCCATAATTGATATCGCCGCGTGCGTAGAGAGCCACCCTATAAATCTGTCATGTTAATTAACCCGTACGGTGAACGCCGTAAAAAACCCCCCCAAAAAACTGTCACAGAATTTGGATTTTTGTTCATCCCGCAGCACATAAAATGGAGTAAAAAGTCATCAAAAACTCATATCAACATCAAAGTGATGCCAATTAAAACGTCAGTTCATCCCACAAAAAAAAGTCCTTACACAGCTCTGTATACGGAAAAATTAAAAAGTTCTGGCTATTAGAAGATAGCGATTCATGAATTTTGTTTTACACAATAAAAACACTTTTTTTTCAAAAAAATTGTGCTTTCAAATAAAAAAAATACATAAATTGGGGATCACCGATATCGTCACACCCCACAGAGTAAAACTAACTTGTCACGGATACTGCACGGTGAACGCTACTTAAAAATAAAAAAACACTGCTAGGATTTGCAGTATTTTCTTCTTTCCTGCCTTCCAAAAAACGGATTTAAAAGCGATCATAAAGTCTTGTCCCCCCAAAAATGTTACCAATAAAAACGTCAACTCATCCCACAAAAAAAAGTCCCTATACAGCTCCATAAACAGAAAAATAAAAAAAGTTATGGCTCTCAGACTGCGGCAATGCAAAAACGTGTTTTCTTTTTCAAATAAAAGTGTTTTTTATTGTGTAAAAGCAGTAAAACATTAAAAAAAATATACAAATGTGGTATCGCTGTAATTAAATCAACCTGCTGAGTAAAACTAGCATGTCATTTATACCGCACAGTGATCGCTTAAAAAAATAAAAATAAAAACACTATTAGGATTGCTTTATTTTTTACAAAATGCCTCACAAAAAACCTTAATAAAAAGTGATCAAAGCATCATATGCCCCCCGTAATGGTACTAATAAAAAACATCAACTCATCTCATAAAAAACAAGCCCACAAGCAGCTCCGTATACAAAAAAATTAAGAAAGCTATGGCTGTCAGAATAGCACAACATAAAAACGCAACTTTTTATAAAACTCGCTTCTATTGTGTAAAAGTAATAAAACATAAAAACTATATAAAATTTATATCATTGTAATTTTACCGACCGCCATAGTAAAGTTATCCCATCATTTATCCCGTATGGCGAATACTGTAAAAATGAAGCCCAAAAACAATGGTGGAACTGCGTTTCCCCCCTCCTTTCATTTTCAGAGCCGAACGCTAAAAAAATTTGTGAAACGCCTGTGGGGTCGCTATACTCACTACACCTCTGGATATATTCTGTAAGGGCTGTAGTTTCCAATATGGGGTCTTTTTAGGGGTATTTATTAAGTTTTGGAACCTTAGGGTGTCCGCAAAACTGAAAAGGCCCTAAATAAAAATGTAATGAAAATGAGGCCCCAGAGTCCAGTAGGTGCTCCTCCTATTCTGGGGTTTGTGATTGAGCCAAATAATGCACTAGGGCCACATATGGGATATCTCTGAAAACAGCAGAATCTGGGGAATCAATATTAATTTGCATTTCCCTGATCACATTTACCGTATTCTTGTCAAGAATGTATAAAAATTGAAAATCTGCAAAAAAAGTGAAATTTTGAAATTTCACTTCCACTTTGCTTTAATTCCTGTGAAACACCTAATGGGTCAATAAACTTCCTAAATGCGGTTTTGAATATTTTAAGGGGTGTAGCTTCTTAGATGAGGTCATTTATGGGGGTATCTAACATACAGGTCAATCAAAGTCACGTTAGAACTGGACTGGTCCCTTAAAAATGTATATTGCAAATTTTCTTGAAAATTTGAAAATTACTACTAAATTTATAAGCCCCCTAATGTGGTAAAAAAAAAAAAAAAAAGTCATTTAAAAAAATGATGCCAAACTACAGCAGACATATGGTAGATGCTAGTTATAAACTATTTTGAGTGGAATAACTATGTCTTACATGCAGAAATTTTTGAAGTTTGAAATTGGTACATTTTTCATATTTTTCACAAATAAACAAGCATTTTTTTGGACCAAAATTTCTCACTATCTTAAAGCACAATGTGTCACGAGAAAAAATCTCTGAATCACATGGGTAGGTTAAAGTGTCAAAAAGTTATTCTCACATAAAGTGACACATGACAGATTTCAAAAATGGGGCTCTGTCAGAGAGGCCAAAACTGGCTCCGGCGGTAAGGGGTTAAAAGCAGGCAGCATGTTCCTACTGTATATTAGATTGCATGTCAGAAATTTAGCTAAACATTCATAACTCACTAGTACTGGTAAATACTAGAGACATATGCCCACATGGGCATTAGCTGTTTCTGTCCACTTTTGTGGCTTACTATAGTTAAAACTTGACAGTGTCAGATGATTTAAGAGGCATTTAAAATTATTTTGCTGTACTTGTCATAAATAGAAACACCAGGAGCGATATTTCAGAATTGGACTTCACTATTTTAATGCGCCAAAAAACAGTTTAAGTCCTATTGTATATATATATATAAACATACATAGCTTAGCTATGTTCTGAAGATATGCTATCATATGTAAGGTATACCACATGCCAGATTTATGATAGGTTCATACATTTGGGCACACTATACACTCATTTAGTGCGCCTTAAAACTGACATGGCGGCACCTCTGTTTGACATGTCGCCCCGGAACTTTTCCGAAACATAACTGGCTCTTCATTTACCAATATAAATCTCGGGAGATCATCTTCCTTGGAATTTATAAAGATCACACAAACACACAAAAAATCAAGGCTTTTGGAGTTGTTTTTGCAGTTTTAAGGATTTGTCTATAGGCAGCTTTCGTTTCATATACTTTCATAATTTCAGAATCTCATGCTAAATTATTGTTGCTTTTCTTCCACTCTAAAAGAGATGGACATCAAAAAAAACTATAGCTTGTTTCTTTATTTTGAAGATTCAGCATCTTGAGCAGGACAATCCAAGCCAAACCACGGTCTATGAATATTAGTTCCCAGACATGCTAATTAATGGAAGAATTTAGAACAATAATATTCATTGTGAACAATGAACCACATTTTCCTAAATATTTGGAGACTTGTTAAAAACAATATGATCTGCTAATAAACATAATGCAATTTCTAAATACATAGCATTTGTCGAAAATGGAAGAAGAATGTTGGTTCAATCCAAAATAGACTGAAAAAGACAGCCAGCTGCTTCCTCAACTCTGCAATTGTTTGAAATTCTGTCACTCTATTCACGTGGCACAAGGCTTCAGCAGGAGTAAAGTTACTTCCCAGTAAGAGGTCACATGGCCACTTACATAAGAGTCAACAGAATATTTAATGCAGTCCATTTTGACATATTTCTAATTTCTTATTTACTAATTTATTTATTAATATTTAAAGCTAATGTCCAAGTTTAGTCACCAATTTGCATATATAATTATTCTATCTAAATGTCAGTAACTTTACAAATACATTGCACTAGTGATCTTGGACGGGTCCTGGGATACAACTTGAAGTATAATGCAGAGCTGCATTATCAATCGGTTGGGCTCCTGAGCTGAAATCTCCCAGCATTCCTTACTGAGTGAAGGTCTGCTCACAAATTCATCTGATAATTTACTCACTGAGAAGGTTAATCTTTACACCAGGCACAGTAAAGGAAGCAGGAAACCTTTTCTCTAGCATTAAGGGATGTATATATAATTTTAGGTTTTTTTTTGGAATGAGTATATAGCATTGAATCATTATTTACCTGTCCTGGTGTGCAGCACCAGGCAAAGAGTGCTGTTTTCCCCTTCCCCCATCACCTGCAAACCACCTGATGTTCGTTGATCACATGGCCTGATGTTCATTGATCACATGGCCTCAGTGAATGTTTTTTCATCACCTAGTGGGTGTGCTTGAAGCCAAGCTCAGCTCAGAAACACACCCACTCTTGCCAACTTGTAGTTTGTAAGTGAATAGAAGTAATTGCATTAGTAATTACAGGGGAGGAGGAACTGTTTGTTTATCTTTGAATTTTGCTGGAAGAACTTAGTAATGGGAGCAGAGGATAGAAGTTCAGACCTGGGGGCTTGTGTACTGCTGTCATCAAAATGATGTCTGCAGCTCTGTACAGTTTACACAGTGACTCATGAGTTCTAGTTAGTATCATTATCAAAACAGCAAGTACAGAGCTGGAGGGATTACATACTTATCTCAGCAAATAGACCCTAGCAGATATACCTGTGGAGAGAAGTTGTAGATTGCAATGCAGTCTGGGACTTGTAGGGAAGAGATACTGGAGAACTACAGACACTCCTACAAGCAGGACGTTTCATTGCAAAAATTGGATCTTATCATAGATGTATAAGGAGGTGAACGAAAAGAAACACATGGCGGTACTGGAATATCTTTACTTTTCAAAATAAATGTTGTTTATAGTGTTCTATGAAATCTTTAAACTCCTTGATAATGCCTTAAATGTAATTGCTGAAAGCCCTAAAAAATATTTACTCTAGCATTAGTGTTGAACGATTAAAATCGACAAAGTTGAAATCGGCACAGTTTTTAGGTTGATCGGAATTTTCTGATCACATGATAATTTATGTGAGAATCTGCGCATAATGTATTACTATCGCGCCATTTTCGGCGCTTCCTGTCATTTTGGCGGCCAGCGAATCAGCTTAGAGCATAGAGCAGGGTGAGCTGGGTGTGCGACGTCATTACTGTGATGTGTATGGTTGTCATTGGAAAAATCACATGACCTCGTTTTACATAGAACAGCCCTTCCTGTTCAGCTTCAGTGTTTCAGGGTGTCTCATAAGAGCAGGACGTGTGTTAGCTTTCTCCTCAATACATCTCAGTGACACAGTTCTCTTTGTTCACACAGACAACTATGCTTTTAGCTGTGAACATTAGAACATAGGTAGATTAGAGAATTTTTCAGTTCTTAGTTAGGCTGAGATTTTTAAAGAAGCATCTAGCGCTGTACAGCCGCGGGGAGGGTGGGAAGGGGGGGGGGGGGGTTGGGTGCGGGCTTTTGAAAGGAGAGTGTATATTGTGCAGCCCAGACTGCTTTGAACCTGCATTGGCCAGTTTTTGGTGAAATAGTACCTTGTACTTTGTGCAGCCCAGTTTTGTTCAAAGACCCACCTTGTATTTATATTAGGATACAGAACTTTTCTAGTTACTGCAGGTGTATGTCATAGGTGCAAAAACCACCTTTTATTATCCGTACACGATTTAAGTAGGTTTTTTTCACTTTTGTGCAGCCCAGTTTTGTTCAAAGACCCACCTTGTACTTACAATAGGATACAGAACTTTTCTAGTCACTGCAGGTGTATGTCATAGGTGCAAAAACCACCTTTTATTATCCGTACACGATTTAAGTAGTTTTTTTTTCACTTTTAGAAAAGAAGGGTAACGAGTACAGCTCACTGGACTCCCCGGGTATCACGGGGTTATACAGCTGTCCTTAATCCAAGTCCGGTGCACGGACGATCGTCCTGGCTGGAGATTAGAACACTCTGCAAACTGGAAGCGAAGGTAATCCAGCACTCAAGGACGTAGGATTAAATTTGTAGAAAACATTGTTCACTCTTTATTGAAGAATTCTTAAAATCATGATTAAAAACATCCAAACATGCAAGTAATCGTTTACGCGTTTCAGGCTAGATCTTCAGCCCTTAATCGTAACATACTATGAACATTGTACGAATCTTCTTAAATACCCACCCGGAACTAATCAACTTTTTCACCTCATGTTTAACTCTTTGGGTACAAAAATGATGCACACCCTATCTACACCCATAACATTAGACATATTCAAGATATCTAGAACTGAGGATTGATGAATAATTTTAACCACATATAAAACCTAAGAAGTACATAGAGATCAATTGAAAAACATGCAGATATAATATCTAAACACTATATATTGTCAGAAAGAGGAACTTTGTTATGGGAATGTAAAAAAACAAAAAAAACAAAAAACACCAAACAAAACCCTTCAGTATAAATACATAAGATCTGTTCTATGGTTAAGTCCTAAAGGGCACCTCGTATCAAGTGTCAATATCCAATGCCTCTCTATTGGTAAGCACCTTCCTCCAGTCCCCCCCACGTATAGGTTTTTTGACATACTCAATTGCCATAACTTTTAAATGTTCCACACTATTTTGATGTACATCCTGAAAATGTTTGGAGATTCCAGACACTTTGCGGGGACCTGGATGAGTCGCATCATAAACATGCTCCCTAATCCTTACGTTAAGACATCTGGTGGTACAGCCCACATACTGTAGGTTACAAGAATCGCACCAACCCAAATGTATACGACATGTGAACTATGACAGTTCATAAAATTATGGATTTTATATTTTATGTGTAATGTAAGATTCAAAGTTCCTGATTTAACCATGTATCTGCACTGTCCGCACCTACTGGTACCGCATCTAAATGAACCCTTGAAGTCAATCCAATGTGTCTCTCTTGCGGACCGGGGTATTAACAAACATACTGGGTGAATAATATGTTACCTATGTCTGTTTTTTTTTGAGATGTACGACACCATTCCTTAGAATAATCCCATGTATGAGATTCAATTGGTAGTGGAGCACCGGTAAAATACTTCTGTAATTATTTCAAATAATACCCAGTGAATTGTACTATGGTAGCAGTATAAAACATTGTTGGAACTTATTTTTCCTTTCATGTCTTTTTGAGGCATTGATAAAGTTCATCCTATTCTCTCTGATGCTCTTTTACACTCTCTAAAATCTGCCGGGTTTTATACCCCTACTTTTTAATCTCTATGGATATGATATTCTTCTCTTAATTCATAGGCTTACTGGACTGCTGCATTTCTTTTGGATCTAAGGGAATTCCCTGCGGGAGATTGTTTTCACATGTTTGGGTTGGCATCTTTGACGTGCAGAATATATTTCCCGCATAGGTTTCTGTATGTAACTGAGTGAATTTTGCCACTCCCGAATTTCAACCATAAGTTTTTCAGATCCAAGAATTGTATCTCCTGGAATTCAATTTCATAGGTGAAATTCAAAATTTTCCTGGTTGAATTTAGATAATTTACAAAAAGAAGGGACCGACATAGACGATCCCTGCCAGAAATTTGCTGGGTATCGCTAAAGTACTGCCATACCAGTAAATGTCTGCAGCAAAGGGATTTTCATCATTTATATATGTTTTTCCTCCCACCAAGCCACGAAAATATTCGCTAAAGAAGGTGAAAAACACGCCCCATGGGGCAAACCCTGTATTTGCAAATAGAACATATCCCAAAAAAAATAGTTATGGCCCAGAGAAATTCTGTAAAATAACAAGATGTACTGTTTTTAAAAGATCGCTATATAGAGTGATTTATCCATTTGGCACCCTAGTGCCTGTAATGCCAAATTGTGTGGATAGAGTGTATAGGGAAACTATGTCACAAACCAAAGGATTCTGGCCTCCTGACACCGTTCATACACTTTAATACTTCCTGGAATTCCTGTAAAAAACTAGGAGATTTTTGACCAGAGGTTGAGGGCCTATCTAGCCATGTATTAAATGTCTTTTCAACCCAATGCCAGAATAAAGGACCATTGCGTGGGAAATCCCTTATGTACTTTAACGCTGAAAATGGGGTCTAGGAAATTTTACTGTCAGTCGTCCCTCTGTTTGACTGTTAGTATTTCCAAGTGAGACCTTCCTGCAATAGTTTGTCTACCTTATTAGAAGCACTTAGTAATCTGTAGTAATTTTCTTATACAGTATCACACTGGCATATTGCTGACTTCTAAAATACAAATCTCTATCCATACTGTTATAGTCCCTCCTTTGTCTGAGCGCGTATAATGAGGTAGGATTGGATCAAATTTTGATAGCCTGTATTCTCCTAGCGTTAGATTTCCACGTTCTTGGTGTGTTTTAGGTGTAAATCTCTGAGCTCCCGTTCCACTAAGAATTGAAAATCTCCCTGGATGCGGTTTCGAGTTACCGGGTAAAAATCCCTATTCCTATATATTGTGATTTAAAATCACATGTGGTAATATTATTAGTAATGCCATGGTCCTCATCTAATTCCTCTAATGCTAGTTGGGACTTCTGTTCAACAAACTTTAAGCCTCGAGGAAAAATTTCTCTAACCTCGGTAACATCTTTATTACGAGTTTCTGAATTATCTTCAAAAAAGTGTTTCTTGACTGTAAGAAGTCTGACAAAATAATTGACATCCTTTATCGTCTCGTATAGATTAAAGTCCGTAGCAGGGACATAACCCAGACCTCTGCCAAGGACGTTAATCTGGTCAACAGATAGAATACACGCAGACAGATTTAATACATTAGAAGGTGAAAATACTTCATGACTATTGTCCCCTATTTCTGTGGTGGTGGGGGAGACTCAATAGGTAGGGGTCCTGGTTGAATTCCTGGCATATAGTCCTGGTATGTGACCTCTCATGTTTCTTTCACTTTTGTGCAGCCCAGTTTTGTTCAAAGACCCACCTTGTACTTACAATAGGATACAGAACTTTTCTCGTCACTGCAGGTGTATTTTATAGGTGCAAAAATCACCTTTTATTATCTGTACACAATTTAATTAGGTTTTTTTCACTTTTGCGCAGGCCATTTTTGTTCAAAGACCCAACTTGTACTTACAACAGGATACAGAACTTTTCTAGTCACTGCAGGTGTATGTCATAGGTGCGAACCACCTTTTATTATCCATACACAATTTAATTAGGTGTTTTTCAATTTGGTGCAGCCCAGTTTTGTTCAAAGACCCATCTTGTACTTGTAATAGGATACAGAAATTTGATAGTAATTACAGGTATATTTCATTGGTGCAAAAACCTCCTTTTCTTATCCGTATAACATTTAAATAGCTGTATTGCACTATGTTTCGCGGCAGTTTTTTTTTCAAATAGCCTCCTTGTATTTAAATTTGGATACAGAAATTTCGTAGTTAATTTTGGTGTATTTCATTGGTACAAAAACCACCGTTTGTTATCCGTATAACTTTTAAATAGCTGTATTGCACGTGGTGCGGCCTTAGTTTTTTTCAAATAGCCACGTTGTACGACAATTCTGATAGAAACATTTTTCAGCAACTGTTCTCGTTTGTCATTGCTGCAAAAAACGCAATTTCTCATCCGTGTAACTTCTGAATATTTTTATTGCGCTCGGTGAATCTCAGTTTGGCGCAGATAGCGCACTTGTATTATATTTTATTGACAACTATCAATTCCTCGTCCTACTGGGCAGTTGTAAATCCCTGGGACTGAAGGAATAACACTGTTGATTTTGTCTTATGGTTCTTCCACCAGACCGCTTTGTACAGGTATTTGCTAGAAACAATTCAGTTACTAATCCTAGTTGGCTGTAGGAAATTAGAGGGATTTAAGAATAGCTGTGATTTGCCGTCTTTCAATAAGAGACTGTCAAAAACTCTTCCATACCTTCTTAAATTTTTATCTTTCTGTCAATGTCCAGTTCAAATAAAATGGTGGTTCAAAGACTTATTTTTCCGGCACTTTTTAAATCATGGGGTCATGCAGGTTTGGGGCTCATGCTGTGGCCCAGGACAGGGATAGTCTATGTCTAGTGAAACTAAAATGGTGGTTGAAAGACTCCTTTTTCCGGCACTTTTTAATCTGTGGGTCATGCAGGTTTGGGGCTCATGCTGTGGCCCAGGACAGGGATAGTCTATGTCCAGTGAAACTAAAATGGTGGTTGAAAGACTCCTTTTTCCGGCACTTTTTAATCTGTGGGTCAGACAGGTTTAATGGTCATACTGTGGTACAGGACAGGTATAGTCAATGTCCAGTGAAACTAAAATGGTGATTGAAAGACTCCTTTTTCCGGCACTTTTTAATCTGTGGGTCAGACAGGTTTAATGGTCATACTGTGGTACAGAACAGGGATAGTCTATGTCCAGTGAAACTAAAATGGTGGTTGAAAGACTCCTTTTTCCGGCACTTTTTAATCTGTGGGTCAGACAGGTTTAATGGTCATACTGTGGTACAGGACAGGTATAGTCAATGTCCAGTTAAACTAAAATGGTGGTTGAAAGACTCCTTTTTCCGGCACTTTTTAATCTGTGGGTCAGACAGGTTTAATGGTCATACTGTGGTACAGGACAGGTATAGTCAATGTCCAGTGAAACTAAAATGGTGATTGAAAGACTCCTTTTTCCGGCACTTTTTAATCTGTGGGTCAGACAGGTTTAATGGTCATACTGCGGTCCAGGACAGGGATAGTCTATGTCCATTTAAACTAAAATGGTGGTTGAAAGACTCCTTTTTCCGGCACTTTTTAAATCTGTGGGTCATACAGGTTTAAGGGTCATGCTGTGGTCCAAGACAGGGATAGTGAATGGTCTGTGACTTTTTTTCTGTGACTTTTATAACCTAATTGTGTTGCCTAAAATGTAGCACATATCCAGTTTACTGTTGTGTATGTTAATTCCAGCTGTGCACAGAAAATAAATAGAAGGGGAATATCTAATCATAAACCGTCTCACAGAAAGAACAAATAATATTCCCTTAAAATGATAACCTTTATTAGATATACATTAAAAAACTCAAGATAAAAAATACCTCAATGGCCTCAAAACAGCCAACTATAGAGTCACTGTATACTTAAATATAAACCTAAAGTAGTTAACAATTAGTAGAAATAACTACCAGGGTATCTATAGCCAAAACTATATCCTGAAGTAAAGACTCACGATTCTGTAGATCTTGTATGATGTGCTCACAAATCTGAAAATTCAATTACAAATAGGAAATAGAGAATTCTAAGAGAATATGGACCAGATAGATAATGATACAATACTATGTCCAAACTCCTATCAAAGCAGAGCACCCGTCCCGAAAAGGATGACCCCACTTATCGATGGCTCACCCTAAATAATACATATATGTTCACGGTCCCATACAGATAATCTTAAACAATGTACATATCTATACGGTCCCATGTGTATACAGACCAAATAATGTAGTAATCCCGACTCGTTTCCTCAATGTTCGGTTTATCAGGGGATGATAGAAAAAGACAGTTCAATAGTCCTTTGATGGCATGATGAGGCCATAGAGAAAGTCAATAAGTATGCTCTTTATATATACTCAAAATCCTCCCAACCATATGTTACAACTAGTGTTGAGTGATTATTATCGACAAAGTTGAAATCGGCACAGTTTTTATGGTGATCGGATTTTTTAGATCATGCGATAATTTAGGTTAAAATCTGTGCATCATCTATTAAGATCGCGCCATTTTCGGCGCTTCCTGTAATTTTGGCGGCCAGCAAATCAGATTATAGAATAGAGCAGGGTGAGATGTGTGTGCGACGTCATGACTGGGATGTGTATGGTTGCGATTGGCTGGAAAAATCACATGACCTCGTTTTACATAGAACAGCGTTTCCTGTTCAGCCTCAGTGTCTCTCAGCGTCTCAGAGCAGAAGGACGTGCGCTGTGCTTGTGTCCAAACAGCTCAGCGAAATTATTATATTTCTTCAAAGAGAAACCTCTACTATTAGCTGTGATCCTTACAATTTAGTTAGATTAGAGATTGGAAGATTTTATATAGTTAGGTAGAGAATTTTAAAGGAGCATCTACAAGCTGTAAAGTCACGGGGGGAGCGGAGGGGGCCCCC